>JAUNZM010000759.1:0-240000 GCA_033459285.1 Clamator glandarius
AAGTAGAAGTGTAGAAATAATGATGCAACGTCTGTAAATTGCTGACATGTCAATCAATCTGTGCATATTGTGCAGCCACACACACCAAAACCACACTGGCTCACCTGAGGGGAAGCAGCTTGCATTTTACAATCACTTTGTCCACATGTACAAGTACAGACAGATGGACACACAATAATACTCTCGCGTAATTAAAGCTCACAGAATGATCAGGCTATGGGAATCAGCCTTCCCTCCCTTCCGAGCTGCTGCACAGGGCTGCTTTACTAGCCCCAAATCTGTTTTCTGATCTCTTTGAACGAGGTGGAGATGAAAATTGACTGTATGAGCAGAGCAACGCCCACAGTGGTATTGTTTTGTTCAGGCTATAAAAAGTTTAGCACTGCACTGAGTCCAGAAGTGAAACTAGAATAAGGCTTTTCTAAACCCAAACACATTCAAGAACAAAAGAAAAGGGGAAAAAAAAAAGGAGTTAAAAAAAAGAGAAAATTTACAGAAAATCAGTCCCAAATATCCTGTTAAACGGCAACACAATCCCTTAAAAGGATGGGTTTTTACGGAAAAGGTCCCAAGCTATCACTAACGCTGTAATCCAGTGCTCCATAAATGCGTCCAGCTCCAGTTCTGTTCATATACACCAGTACATACCCCTATATCCGCATGGCACCAGCTGGGGCTGCCCATCGGCATTTGATGAGAGAAAGGGTTAAGCGGGAATCTGGGACTTGCTCTGCTGCCTGGCAGGGTGTACTAGACACAGGAATCAGTGTCTTGGATCCCAGGACACCAGGCTATACCTGGGGCATTTTCTGCAGCCTGGGGACCCTCCCCTGCCCACCAAAAACCTCTGGTGTTTGTTTTCTTATGGGTTTCCAGCTTTGCTTCTGGGAAGGGGTTACCCTGCCCAGCTGGGGAGTCCCCCACAGGACGGTCGCTTTCCTTGCTGACAGTTTCTGGGTGATGGTACCTGATGGCTGCAAACTTCTGGGAATGGTCTCTCTCGTGCCCTTGCTCCTTCATGAATTTGCAAGTGAAAATACTCTCTGTTTCCATGCCCGTGGAAGGTTTCCCTGTTGGCAAGAGGATTTTCTTGTGAGATTGGCTCGGCATTTTGTGTAAGGCTGGGTGAAAAAAATATTTCCTGTACTCCCAGGGCTTCACTGTTCCCAAACCCCACACTTTTTGTTTGCAAACAGTGAGCTCCATCCCCACGACGGCACTGCACAGCTGACTCCTTTGCTCCCGTGACGGGAAAGGGTGTGGATGCCGAGCTCAGCACTGGTTCCAGCCTGGGTTGGGGTCACTCCCTTCACCCTCAAAGTGAGGAGCGGCAGAGGAGTGGAAGTCCTGCTTAGGGGCAGCCTTTCTTCCTCAGGCTGCAAACCTGAGCCGCACGAAGGCGTCCCAAAAGCCACAGGCAGGCAGCGACAGGGCTTTTCAGTGACAGCTGCACCAACCCTGGGTGGAGGAAGAACGGTTTGGCCACCAACTCTGAATTTTTGGCCATCTAAGAGCACAGCTCACGGGCCAGGGGAGATGGTCCTGCATGCACCTACAGCTCGACCGTGCCGTGAACTTGATGCCGTTGGGAAGCAGCAAGCTCCCAGCACGCAGGCTGGAGTCTGCAGTTGCCTGGACAGAAGCACACGCATGCAGGGATCGCTGGGCCCCAGGGCAACATCATACGTGCCGTGTCCCCTGCCGCTGCAATCCAGCCAGGAGAGAAGATGGACGAGACCTTTCCACCCTGTCGCCTGCCCTGCTCGGCCACGGGGCAAGAACTGGGGCAGAGGAGCTGTGGGGAACTTCCCACCCCATGCTCCGCACCCATGGAGTTCAGCATGGAAAGAAATGGCTCCTTTTTTTGCCTTTTTTTTGTCCCCCTTGCTCCCAATCCCAGACCCTGGTGGTTGTTGTTGTTGTAGGTATTTATGGGCCTGTTTATCTGATCTCGGGGGAGCCTATTCTTATCTCAGGAGCAGCAAGGGAAGAGTTACACTGGACAGCTCGGTAGACAGTATGGAGCCAAATAAAATACCAATCTGACAAAAGAAAAAAAAAAGGAGAAAAAAAAGATAAAAAAGGGAAAGAAACACCCAGCCCCAGCCACCCGCTCACCCAGGAGTGCGAGGGTACCTGGAGCAAAACTGCAAAGCCAGGGGACCATCTGATATGTCTGCATGTCTCTTCTTCCCTGCTCCCTGGGCTGGATCCTGGAAGGCATCCGGCTCTCCTCACATCGGACACCACATTCCTAGGGAACCAGCCCCAGGACAAGCACCGTCCAGGCTGTGGGCTGGGACCCAGCTCGGCATCTGTCAGCCCCCTAACCAGCTGCTGGTTTCAGGACAGCAGATTCCCAGGCTCACAGTAGAGAAGAGAGCATTTTAGTGTCACTGAAATAAAGACAAAAAAGAATTTTTTTTAAGTTTCAAGTCACTTTCTAAGAGCAGTTTGACCATACTGCTGCCATTTTTCTGTGGTTCCTTGCGGGGAGCGTGGAAATGCTCAGGATGAGAGGCACAGCCGGTCCTCAGTGCCAGCAGGGACTCACTCAAGGTCGCCCCGAAGGTCATGGCCAGGGCGGCTTCATCCCATCACGAGGCCTCTCTGGCCTGGCCCCAGCTGGTGACACAGCCCTGGGGGAGGCGTGGGGCAGGTGGGACCCACTGACACCACACTTGCAGGGAGCAGCGTGGAACCCCAGCTCTTCTCTGGCCTCCCCAGAGCCCCAAGGGTGCAGCCAGAGCGAGTAGAACAGGATGGGACGGGGCTGGATGGGATGTGCCCTCCTGTCCTGCCAATGCCAGGGGTCCCCCCAGTCCTCACCCCTCTCCCCACTCAGCACCCCACTCTAATTACCCACTTTTAACGTGGTGCCTGATAGTTCTGGCCATTTAAGGTAGCCCCAGCCCCTCACAGTAACGGTAATTGGGCCATAATTTGTTTTCGGTGTCAAGATGGCGTCAAAGATAAGACAAAAATCTCCAGGTTTGGGGGCTAAAGAGACAGGAGAAATCCTGACCCAGGGCCGACCTCGGAGGAATGGCCACAAGCCCCAGTGAGTAACATGGCAGGTGAAAGATTTACTGCCAGGGGAGCTTTTTGATCCTCTCCCAGCACTCGGAGCCTCTCAGCCCAGTTGCTGGCTCCCAAGTCAGACTGTCTCCTGGACGTACCACTCAGGTGGGAAGGTTTTCTGTCCAACAGAGGCCCCTCTCAGCTGCAAAGTTCATGACACGCAATAGTTGGTCCTCACATCTCCGTCCATGCTTCTGGAGTCGCATGGTTCTGGACCCACCTAAAAATGAAAATGCATTTTCAATCCATATCGGTAGAAATTATTTCCAAGCATGGGAAGGCACTGGAGCTCCAAGGCAGATGAAGGCCTATTTTACGTCCTTCTTTTTATATATTTTATATATATATCATATATATAAATATATATTTTTTATTTCCTTCTTTTTTAAAAAAACAAATCCAAACTCTGAGTTTTCACCCCTCTGGGTGTCCCTGCTTGGATCTGCAGGTCTGTTCCTCCATGCAGCTGCTTGTCTTGGGAGAAGACCAAGAGTACTCTGGGTGAACCTACCCAAGACCGTACTTTGAAAAATGGACAAACTCACCATTCAACCCATGCCCCCACTTCTCCAGAGACAACCTTTGTTGCCACACTCCATGAAGTCCCCTTCTCACGGGGAAGTGAAAATTTACTCCTCTCACAAGATTAATGTGTTTTGTGAGGAGGTAGCAAAGGTGCTCACCACCTGCAGAATGACCCATCCTTGTCCTTGCTCTTATGAGCAAGCATCTTCTCCTGCAGCAATGATGTTTTGCTGCCAGCTTCCCAGTTATCTTCTCCCACAACATCTCAGTGTAGTCTTCAGGTGAAGCTGGGTGGTGTGGGGCGGCACAGCAGCTGGATTTAAGGTCTAGGATAGAAGCTGGCTGGGAGCTGGGGCTATCTGGTGAAGGATGGGTGCTGTACAGCTTGGGGCAGGGGGTAAAACCAACCTGGAACTTTGCTCAGCAGGAGTCTGCCACCTCCATAGCCGTGTGATGCTGGACAAGCTCTGTCTCTCCTAGTTACTCCAAAGCTAAAGTGCAATGGCAAACTTGGAGCTGCCATAGCTCCAGGAGCCTGTAGATCAGAGAGGCCAAGGAGCCAGATGGACCTGCTGGAGCACAAGTGGGAAGCGCAGGCTGCAGGGAGGTTATTTACTGGTGAGAGGAGAGTGAGATGGGCAGCTGCCTAAGAGGCTTGAGCCAAGGGACTGCAAGACAAGAGCACATGCTTGGAGCCTTGCTGACTCCTTGCGATGGGTCCTCAAGGCAGGGGAGGTCCTTGTTTGCAAAGTTTCCATGTGCGGAATTCAGGTCCTGACCACCCTGAAAGACTTTACAGTAACCAGAGAAGTAGGGGAATTTGTGGCGTCACTAGCGGCTGAAAGCTGAGGAATTGAGAGGAAAAGGGATTTTTTTTTTTCCCTTAGACTGTAGCTACCTTGACAAAATTCTCATGGCCTGTAACTGACCTGCAAGAACGGCCGGGGGGACGTGGGGGCCAGAGGAGGTTGGTTTAATTGCCTCAGCCGGGCACTCCTTCCCAAACTGAGGAGCTGGAAGGACTTACAAGTCTGAGCTAGCGCACAAAGTTTGAGTCAACTCTGAAACTCCTTTCTCTGCTCACCTTCAGTGTTCAGCTTCCACCACCATGGTCCTGTAACTGATGGAGAGTAGAAGGGCCAGCTTTGCGTGGAAGCTCATCAGCTTGACTTAAACTCCAGCCTGGGCTGCTGTGTTCAACAATTCTCTCTGTAAAACGTCCAGGAACCAAGCCAGCTGCTTAGGACTAAACCCACACAATTCCACATCCAGGTCCCTTTTCAGCTACCATTTCTAGGAATGTGGCATAAAGAGGTAGGAAGGTCCTTGTGGAGATATCTTTGCTTTGGGGAGTGCATGAAGGACTCGGAGCAAAAGAGCAGCAGGGAGGAGTGGGGAAAACAAGATCAGGAAAAGGAGAGAAGGGAGGAGACCTGCCTGTACCCAATGCTGTCACTGTGCCAATGAAGAACTTTCAGCTTGCTTTTTAGCCCGAAGAAAACGGAGACTCAGAGGGGTGAAGGGAGTTGGGGCCATCGAGGGCTCCTGGATCTCAACCCTAGTTTTTATGGGAGGACCTGGGGTTATGGTGAATAAGCTAGTGGGAATTCTAGGAACAAATTAAACAAAGTGATTCTGTTGGGAAATTGGGTGTGGAACAACAAGGATGTGAACCTGCAGAGTACAGGGATCTTTCCAGGGCAAATTTGACAGGGAAAAGCTGACCAGTCCTGTTCTGGGACATGTACAGAGATCTTGGTTGCCCTCTGTGGCCAGGAAGAACTGGGGAGGTGCCGGACTATTTCATCCACATCTCGGTGCAGAGGGGCTGGATGTGGCGCCTGCCTTTCCCACCCCAGCCCAAGGAAGGGCAGCAAGCCACCAAACAGGAGATCAAATTGCTCAGGGCTGCCTGCCAGGCCACGGCTGCTGGCCTGCCGTCTGCTTAACAGGCGCGGGACCTGGCGAAAACCCAGACTGAGCTACGAATGAGTGGATTCTGAGACCAGTGGATACAAGCCACCACCTTCCCTTTTCTAAAGATCGTAGAATCATAGAATCACCAGGTTGGAAAAGATCTCTTGGATCATTGAGTCCAACCATTCCTATCTGCCACTACACCACATCCCTGAACACCTCATCTACCTGTCTTCTAAATACCTCAAGGGATGGTGACTCCACCACCTCCCTGGGCAGCCTCTGCCAGTGCTCAATGACCCATTACATGAAAATATTTTTCCTGATATCCAATCTGAACCTCCCCTGGTACAGCTTGAGGCCATTCCCCCTTGTCCTGTCTCCTGTCACTTGGGAGAAGAGGCCAGCACTCTCCCCTCTACAACCTCCTTTCAGGTGGTTGTAGAGAGCAATAAGGACTTGTCCACACAGGCATCAAGACCAGCAATGTTCAAGCCCCTCTTGGACTCACAGCCTCTTCTCTGCTTTATGACCACAACCTGGGTTAGTGAGCTTGCTAATACAGTGTTCGCTGGTCCACGGCAGCCCGTACACGTGTCAGGAGAAGCAGTAGAGTAATCTCATCTACCTGAGATTCCCTCTTCCCCTGTTTTGGAGTCTCTGCTCTTCCCCACGCACACCGTGGTCCTCCCTGCTGAGGATGCTGCAGTGATCACGGAGCTCTTGCTGCAACACCTGAAGTGAGCAGATCTTGGAGAAAGTCCCAAAATCAGTTAAATAAAAGCACATTAGGGGACCTTTGAGGTACTTAGGGGAGAAGCCAAAACTGCCTGCAAGGATAAGAGATATGAAACGGGCTAAAGCTCCTGGCAAAGTGAGACTGAGCGCTGGCAGAGCTGTGCACTCATCCCTGATTGGATACAGGAGAAAGAAGGGGAAGAAAAAAAAAAAAAAAAGAAAAAAAAAAAGAAAAGCAAGCTATAAGGCTCATTTCTAAAGCATAAAACCATTAAATCCACATTCACATTTTTCCCCAGTCCTCCGCGCTGCCCTTTCTGCCGGGGAGCAAAGAACCAAAGCCTGCTTTCCATCAATGCTGTGAGGAGGCCCTCGGACGGCTCGCGCAGAGGATCGGACGTGTTCAATTTCAATGTCCAACCAGGAAAAATCCCCAGCAACCCAAACAAACCATTTTTATGGTTTCTACATCCCACTACAGCATAATCCTGCTTCCGCTATCTGACAAGAACAGCCACCTCCTACCGAGGAGGCATCTCCGGGATGGGAAAAGGGCTCTGGTCCCCAGGCAGCTCTGGGGTGCTGGTTCCCGAGCTAACACTGCCCTCGCACGGCAGCACCGAGAGGGACAGGCAGGTTCAGCCCCATCGGATCAGTCTGTTGGGTGTTTAGTTTTTATAGCGTGAACTAAAAAGACTGAGCAGATTCCTCCTTGGTTGTGAGCTTGAGATCTGTGGTGGGCTTTCTGGGCAGGGAGGAAACGTGAGATGAAGCAGGGTTCTTTATTAGCCTATTCACATAACAGATCAACTGGCAGAGTTCATCTGTATCACTGGAGTTTCCATTACACCTCCTCACGCACAACAGGTTGCTGCTTCACTGGGCTGGTAGAAAAGCCCACACCCACCAGTTTGGGAATGCAAATGATGCTGCTTTTCCCCTCCTGCTGAAGATACTGCCCTTGTCCTCACCTGAAAACTTTTCCCTGTTACCTCCTAAAGAAGCCTGGCAAGGCAAATGTGATGCCCTGTGAAGGGATCCAGCCTCACTCCTTGATTTGTGGTGCCCACCTGCGTCACCTCTGGTCTTGTCTCACTCCCTGAGGCAGGACAACACATGTAGCTTGGCAGCATCTTACCTTGCACCAAAAGATCCTGGTTTATTGCAAAAGCCTCCAAATACAGCCCACAAATCAAGGCACTGACACTGGGATCTGTTTCTGATGTACCAGTTCAGTCCCTTCCAGCTCTCCAATACATCAATATTTAGCTAAGAGAATATTAGACTCAACATAACTACTGATAATTTTTCACAACACAGTAAAGCACCAACACGGTTTGATTCAGTTCTCTGTGGTCTCCTTTACCACTGAAAGCTAATACCATGGGATGTAGTACAGGGGGGACCAAGTGTCTCCTGCATGCATCACTGGCAGTAAAAACAGGCACATTCTGCGCAGCTGGAAGTCACCATACAGCAGAACACAAGTTGCCACCCTCCACCCAGAGGGCATTTCACCCCTTGCCTCGAATTGAACAATGAGGAGGAGTCAGGTCAGTTGTTGATAGGACAGCACCAGAGAATACAGCAAATGATGTGGGATTGTTTCAGGGGAAGTTACCTGTGCAAATCTTTACTGCAGATCAACAGTGTAATTTAATTTGACAGCGATAAGTTCAGGTCATGTATTTTGAGTGTAAAGCTCTCAAAGTCCTACCATCCTCCTCCATGAGGGCCCAAGTGCCTGAAAAGCTATACTACAGCCCCTGTCCTGGCTAAAAATCAAGGCTTGTCTCAGTATGTGCCAGCAGAGCCTTAGGAAATGCCATGACAGGGTTCAGGAGAACAAGGATTCAAGCCCGAGTTTCTGGCATCTCTCACTCTCTTTCTGCAGAAACAAAACCTGAGGCCTCCACCTATACGGTTGACAATCAGGAGGAAGAGCAATATGGGAATAAAGAATGAAACAAAACAGTACCTGGAAAAGGATCTTGCAGTTTAATGGATTGAACATTGGGATGCTCCATGTCAGCACCGCTCTGGAGTAGCACCCACCTTGTCAGGCAGGCACGCAGCTTCGCTTCTGGACAGCAGGAGCTAGAAGTCATGCGTGAAATGTAGCCAAGGCATACTTGGGAAAGGAACAACAACACAGGACTGAATTAGACATAACGAAGATTCATTAGGAAATCCAGTGAGATGCTGCACTTGATGGACTGTTCTTCAGCAATAGGGAAAAAAAATCCCCATCATAGAAAAGCCCAACACTCCCCAAACTGGAAGATCACATGGCCCTGCAACAATCTCAGTTTTGCTTGTGAGTTGCCTTTTTAATGCATTCAAAAGACTGTGATTTGCATCTGTGCAATTCATGCAGGTTTGTCACAAGATGTCCCATCACCTGTGGTTTCTAAGCCAGGCTTGTTGACAGTGCCATGCGGCCCTGGGGAGGTGGGTGGGAATCGACTGTGAATCAGAGAAGCCTGGCACAAAACATCCATGCAAAGCAAAACTCCATTGGCTCTGGAAGTGCCAGAAAGGGAAACAGAAGGCAATGTAGGCCTTTCAGCTGGATAGATCATTTATTAAAGTGAAATTCGGCATTTTATCTTTGTCAGATAGTACAGAGTTAAAGTCTCATACACAGTGGAAGCAGGACATTTTCCTACACCTCAGAGAAATGAGTTCTACAGTTTTTGCTATAAGTTACTAAGTTGCTTTAACAATACACAGCTATATTACACAGTTAAAAATACAAGGTGTCCAAAACATTTGGCATAAGATCAGCACAACACATGGAGGCCAGAAACAGAAGAGGAAACACAGTTTTTCTCTCCCAGTAAGCCCGCTAAAAGACTCCAAGCCATTCTGCAAGCTCCTTGCTCTTTGCCTCCTCTGCACTCTGGCTGCAGAAGGAAGAGCTGCGGCAAGGACAGGAGCGAGCGCAGCCCTCTTCGGGAACAGCTAGATGAGGCTCCTAGAACTTGCTGATGGAACCTGCTTGCAAGGGAAGTTCATGCTTAAGGCAGGAGGCCTCCCCTCTCCCCACACTTTCTTCGACCATTTAATTCACTCCAAACAGATGTGGTCACAGGCAAGTAAAAAATGTGAGACCAGGGATAGCTGTGAAAAAGTGCAAGGAGTATCTTACATCATAACAGTTCATTTGCACTTGGAAAGTGGAAAACTCCCTAACTCGATAAAATAGATGGCTAAAGGGCATCAGTGACAAGAGGAGTGAGGCATCAACAGCATTCCTTCACGTTTGGGACTTCTTCAGTCAATACCCGGGGCAGTACAAAGACTCCTTTTTATGCAGGAGGCTACCTTGTAGTACCCACTTTTTTAAATCGTAGAGGCAAAGTGACTCTAGTGCTCTTGGGAAGTGTAACGATCTGCAAATTTAAATAAACAGTCCCACAGCAGACCGTTTCTCTCCCCTCCAACTGTAGTTACTGCTGAAGATCTCCCATTGGTATTTACATTTGGCTCAACCAAAAGATGTAAAGTGCACAGCTCCCCCCTCCTTCTCCTCTCATAAAACATCCATTACAAGAGCTAACACAGAACAAATCTTCCTCCAGGTTGCTAACTGTGGAAGAGTTTTGTTCAGCCTCTCTGTGGGCCATGTCCGGTTTCACCTTCTCTGTGTCATTACAACCCGCTTGAAAACTTGCACTTACTGTGGATTATTTTTGCTCTTGATTTCAAAGCCTCTCTGAGGCCAGCTTGCACTTAAGACTAACTTTAAATGCCAGACTTGATATGTTTCAGGCAAGTCTTGCACACCAGTGTATCTAGTGGTTTACAGCCATATTTCTAAGGAAAAATGGGACACCAGAATATTGGGACAAGTGGTACAAACCTGCCCGCTCTGCTTTTCTCAGGCTGAGCATCTAAAGTGCCTGGCAAAAAAACCATTAACTTTTAATACAATTGTTTACTTCAGGTTGATGTACAATATTCTTTGAGATGCAAAAATACAAACCGCCTGCATTCTAACACAGCCTCCCTGGATATATTGGCACTTCTCAGCCATCAGACTGCCACCGACTCAAATCTTTGTATGCTTCCAACTCCCTTCAGTTGACCTCAAGCCAATAACTAGCAGTAATTTCTTCTTCCCTTAAAGCGAGAAGAGGGTGAGCATACAGGATGAAATTAACCCCAGAAGAGATGATTCTGCTTTATTTGGATTTCATACTAATGGCTTTGCATCTGTTCAGAAGTCTAATGAAGGTAATGCAGCTCTTCAATGAGAATTGAATTAGGCTAAGTAATTGGATGAGGCTATATAGTGGCTTGACGGCTTCAAAGACGATTCCTCTGCCCCAGGGTGAATGTCACCTATGCAGGCTTGTAAGAAACAAACTTCCACTACTATAAATGGAAGGATGATATCCAGTCACCCTCTGTGCCCCCAAGGCTTGTGCTCCATGGTTCAAAGCTAGACAGAATTTAAGGCCCATCTGTGAAAAGCAAAATGTTAAAGGAAAAAGAAAATAATCTCATCATACCAGCCAAAGCGGTTTAGGTCTTCCACCTTTCCAACAAGTTCCATCTAAAAGTGCTGAGAAAATGTCCCACCTCATGGCTTCACAAGTGTGAGGTTCAAACACATTTACTTCGAAGTTTAAAACAAAAAGTTGGAAAGTCTCTTTTAATTGGCATGCAGCATAAGGAATCAAATACACAGAATGTTACTATACAGAACGACAATTGCATTGTTGCGTTTTCTGGTTATTAGACACTAAATGCTTTTCAAGAATCACAGGCACCCTGAACATGGATATTGCTACTGAATTGACGTGTGATTTCAGTTTATAGCACGGGAGCCATAAAGCGGCTTACCCTTTCAACAAGTCACCGGCTTTCTTTTGCTCAAGGCGTTTTGCTCTAGCTAAGTTGAGAACAAGGTAATAAGGCATTTGCAAGGGTTTATAAGGCCATGGGGTCCGACAGCCAAAGATTCTTCTGTTTCTCTGGTGTCTTGCCTCCAAGCTTTCCACCTTATAAACAGCTGCTAATGGCTGGTAAACATCTCTTTTCATCACACTTCAACAAGAACTTTTTCAAAAAAGTAGAATTGCTTTAAGACCGAAACCAACAAAGATCACATTCACATCCACTGACTATTTTCAGAAGAAAAAATAAGTTTCCTGGATACCACCTCTGCATAAAAGCACTGCAGTGAATACACCTGAACAGATGGAACCTGCCACCTTATTTCCTTGAAAAGAATCATTTTGCTGCTGGCTGCTAAAACACCCCAACAGATTTAATAAAACAAAATACAACAATGAAAAAAGTAACCCCAAACAAACTATATTTTTACAGTTTTGGTCTAGAAGGTACAATGAGGCATAACACTCTCAACTCAGAAACTCATCTTCTCTTGGTAATGTCCTCTGATTACATGAGCACTTTGAAGATTAACATATGGTCAGAGAACACACCCTTTTAGCTGTCTGTCCTGAATGAGAGAAGCCAGATCACGTTGACTGATGTGGGAATTATTCCACCCTTTCAATAACGAAAGGACCAGAGCAATTAGGAAATTTTTAAACATTCATGAAATACCAACGCAAGACATTCTCTCCTCATTCCTTGAGCCTCTCTCTTGTCTGATGTTCTCAAAATAAATACTGAACCGAACAAGGAAACGCTGAAACAATCACACTCCCCAAAGTTTCAGAAATGGGACAGGTACCATAACAGAGTATTTCTGCCTACAACACAGGAGACACACTGAAGTTTGCTGAATGTGTTTTTGGAGTATTAGCAAACGCTTCAGAGCTGATGTGAATAGCTTGCATTAAATTGCGGCTTGATTTTTTTTAAGAGACCCTGGGAGAGCTTCAACAAGAGCTTCACTACCTGAACCCTTCATGCCTTATGGAACACGATGTAGTACTAAGCTGGGATTGTGTTCTGTGTATTTAGCTCTTACAACAAAGCTTCATCCAGTTTTGGAATATTAAAACCTGCCATTGACAAAACAGTAGCCAAAGTTTTTTTTACTATTGAGTTTGTTGCTTAAGGCTTGTTGAGAATACACTCTCTATGTGGAGTCTTGGCATCTTGCAACAGAATGGAGACATCGGTTAGGACAGCAAAGAAACAGAGTGGTGCTTTAACCACGAGATCTCCTTGAACAGAATCTGAGGTCACTGGAGAACAGTCAGTCACGACCAACACTTATAAGGTCCTTCTGCCAAAACAACCACTAAGTTACTTGTAAGGACACCTTGGCGTTAAATAACAAACTCAGAGCGATCTCCTCCTACAGCACCCAGTTAAGGAGCACCAGCACGCCACCCTCTGCGCACACAGCTCTTGTAAAAGCACATGCAATGCTCACAAAAGGCAAGTGCTTAGATACGTTTTGCCCATTGCAAAGACAGATGAAATGCATCATGCTCCAGTCAGTTCACTAGCCCAGTTATGGTGCTACCCTCGTCATTGTAAGTCTGCTTTATACTAAATGGAGTCTGCTGAACCCACTAATCCACACAGCAGTTTTTTGACACCTGCTAAAGACTAGCTTCTGAATTAAATTCACATTACTTGTGACTGATATCTGATCTGACACAGAGATCAAGAGACAGATGTCTTAAACCACTGCTTCATCCACCACCACTGAGCCTTGAATGAGGGGGAATATGTGTAAATGAATTAAACGAGCATTTCTAGCAACATGATGACACCCAGCAAATAAGCTGTATTTGCCTTAATATCACATTCTGAGGAAACGTATTCGTTCTTAAATGCTTACAATCAATTAGTGAGTTCTTAAATAAAAGAAATTAGAAAAAGAGATTGCAGAGAGTTGTTTAGCATCTGTGTTGGAAGGGGGTGGGAGGAAAGATGGTTTTAAAAAAAATCAATTTCAGACTAGTCAAGTAGTGTTCACTGGGGTAGATTTTGTGAGCTGGAGAAGTTTTGGCACTTGAAGCACTGACTCAAGGCAAGACAGAGCATGTGTAGGAACGGAGCAAGCTTCAGACAAACTTCTGGCCCATGCACCTTGATAATGAATTTTACCTCTGCTGCTATTGCAGTCCTGTGCCAAGACAAACTGCATGGTGGTTTGTGATGCAGTCTGAATTCAGTGAAAAAAATTCCATCTGTGATCCGAATTGCACTGAGATGCAGATTTCCAGGAATGGTTTAAAACGCTGAGTTGACAACTCCACAGCTCTACAGGTTTGCTCGGTTTCCTCATTATCCTCATTTCTTTATTCCAATGTGATTTTGAAATGAGGGGAAACAGTCTTCAGAAACACGCTGGGCACATGTTTTCAAATACTCCTGATAAGAAAGTCTCTATTTTCTTTTCTGTCATCCAGACTTACTGCGTTAAAAAAAAATTTACAATATATTTCAACAGTTTTTATATACCTAAAATGCAAAATACCATCTGTTTCTTCAAGGTCATTCTTAATTCCAAGTCTTGTCGATTTTCATTCTAGTTGCTTGCTACCTTCTGATTTCTGGTCCAGCCTGCTCTTGTTGTTCTTCACCATGTAGATGAAATACGCGAGCGTCTCTTTCTCATTCACAGGAATATTCCTGAAGTGACGACTGACAGTCTAGAAGGACAACATGTAAAGAGACAGAAATTCTAAAATTAAAAAATAATCACAACAGGGCTTTTCTCTTCACCTTCCAGAAATGATTTTCTGGCCACCTGAGCGTAATACACTTCTAGCCAAACATGCACCATTTAAACTGTCAGTCCTCATTTACCTTTCTCTCTTTACAGCTGGAATGTGCTTATGAACATAGCACAGTCTTGCTATGTCAGCAGTTTGCAGCCAACCTACAAGCAGAATTTGGAAGCCAGACTGTCCTCCTGCCAAAGCAGCACAGCCTCTCGTCAGTGGCATTTCATGCTGAGATTATTTAGAGAGCAAGCTCTTCTTGCACCTCAGTATTTTAAAGGAGAGCATCAGAAATATTAAAACACTTCGCTGTGCAGACCAGATGTAGCAAAGTTTTAGCATCCAAAGGAAAACACACTGGGTAAGTTTTCACTGAAAGGAACATGAGGGGATTTGCTATGGGAGAGTTAGGATTTGGTTAGGGCTTCCCCCTCTCTGACATTAACGTAAGCCCTGAATGCCTAGCTGCTTTTTCCTCAGAAACTGAATGCGGAAAATGTGCTGGAGCTGGATGAGAATCGCTTCTCATACAGAAGAAACTCTTTTTTTGGACCCAACACAACTACCCATCAAACTGGATTTTGATGCAGGCTGAGCAATAAGTCACTGCAAGAAGATTTATGGAAGTTTGAGTTTTCCTTACGGTGGGGTAGCAGCAGGAGTCTAAGAGCCTCAGGCAGCAGTGATTCAAGCATGGGTGCTGGACGAGGATCCAGCGTAGGGTCAAAACTGCTCAGACTTCACAGGAAATCTGGGAAGTGTGTGACAACTTTAAGTTAGGCTCCCTTTATTTTCTGCTTGCATAGTAGTTTCACTTTTTTTTTTTTTCTCCTGGGCACATTCATGGTAAATTGCCTAAGTAAGTAGTCCTTCATGGCAGGAGGTAGCTGAGAGACTATGAACTGGTTAGTTAGAACATGACTAATCAGAACAACTAATGAGGATATACACCCACCCTGCTTCATTCATCCTACTCCTACATGCACTACAATACACGTTCTCTCTATGCTGTATACGCATTCCCTAGCTGACTCTGAAAGGCAGTGTGCTGTCTTTTTTGGTCTGCCTGTTGTTCTTTAAAGCAAAACAGTGGCTGGAAAAGCCTCAGCTTACAAAAACAACCTTGCTACCATTCAGTAACTGCTACAGGCTTTTTCCAAGTTTAGAGAAGACTTCTCCCACAGAATGACTTCAGATCAAGTTACAAAAGAGAGCTAAGCAGATGTGCACCAAGCACAACTAGCCCAAATAACAGAACATTCTAAAGAGTTCTTTCTTAACAAGTACTCCAGAGAGAATAGCAGTAGAGGCCCTTAAGGAAAGGGCCTTTTACTGCCTTAATATAGAATCATAAGACATCAGGACAAGGGAGGGAAAAAAGGAAACTGAGTCACAGGTGGTGATTTTGCCTTTAAGAATAAGCAATTCCAACCAGTTCAAGTGCCTGTGAGGAAAGAAGAACTAAGAGGCACTTCAGGTGATTAGTAGTGTGTAAGTCTGAATTTCAGTGCAAGAGCCATCTTCAGTTAACACCCAGGCCACAGGAAAGGAGGGTGTTTCCTAAAGGTAACAGACTGTGACTATGGATAAGGAGGGGAAGGAATCAGAGAAAAGCAAGTTACTCAAACATGCTTTCAAAAGCAAGCTTCTATGCACTCCATGATTGTCTGAGGTGAGAAAAACCACAGCTTTCTGTTGGTGTCATCCCCTCTGCAGAGCACGTGGTACATTCTAGCGAGAGAGTCACCACAGGTATTAGCATCCAAGAAACGTGCATGTCATCAGAGGAGATAAAAAGTTTTTAATAACAGAGGGGATGCTTCCTCTGTCAGCACTTACTTCTGCTAGCTGAGCCTTGTTGAGTCCAGGCCTTGTCTGCAACTTATAATGTCTCTTGTAACGTCGCAGAGTGTTCACTTGGAGCTGGAACAAGTCGACCTGGAAGTGATACAGAGATGTGGAGATGAGCACTACCTTTAGCTTCTATTAGGCAGAAATGCAGAATTATCTAAAAATAAATACGTCTGCCTCAACAAGACTGCTACTTCCCTACATTCAGAACCACAGCGACTTGCCTTACTGGCAATCTAAGTATATTTTGAACTTGTTAATGCCAAAGGACCAAAAACACCCCCAGGGAAATACAAAATTTTATTTTGGTTCATATGCTGCCAACAGAACTGCTGGCCAATTTCTGCTCCCAATTACACCTCTGCAACCTCCAAGCAAAGGGGAACCTTTTGCTCCCACAAGGTTTAAAAAGCTCACGCATTAACTATCAATTTAGCAGGCACAGAACAAATGGCTTGTGACATAAACCAGAGACAGAGTAGAAGTGAAATTCAAATACTTCACTGGGAAGTGCACGGTTTAAAAGCAAGGGTTGTGGTGGGGGAGGCTTCAGGAAGGAAGATGAGGATCATGAGGAAAATGCCATATTTCAAAGACAAAAGGAATCTCAGCTGAAAACCAAGAAGAAAATGACATGAAAACCGACACACTGCAGAGCCCCCTATTCAGTTAGGTGATGTGCACCCCTGAGTTTTTAACCACCAAACACCCCATATGCTCTATAGCACTAGGATTGTTAGACACCAGCTGGGTCTTTACCAAATGACATAAAGCCTGCGTGTGGAGGTTTCAACAGGGAACCTTGTAGAACAGAAACAATAAAAGGTCGGGTACCCTTAAAAAAAAAAACTAAACCAAATACTTGTTGCTCTTTCAACACCTCCACGGAGGAGGTGTATGGACACAGCTTTGCAAGCAAAACGATTACTTGATGGTTTGGGTTTTTTTCCAGAAATAAAACACTTTTGGCCAATACAGGTGGTGTTTCCAGCAGAGGGCTCTGCAGATGCAGCTGGAGCTCAATTCCTCCACTACTATCACCTCTGCACAAATTCTGCAGTGTCAACAGTACCAGAAACATCACCAAAGCAAATGCAGAACACAATGGCAAAGAGATTATTCTAGAGTTCTGTAACACAGAAAAAAAATCTACAAACTAAAAGAGGCCTATTTCCTGAAAATAAAAAGACATCACGAATTATTTGAAGGTGATGAAAATACCATACCTGCAGAAGTCTGGAGAAGCTTAATATCCCTGGATATCATAGACCCGAACACAGAGAGACCAACCTATCAGATTCTCTAGTGTATTTGCAACACGATGCATGCTAGATTACAAAGAACAATATCAGGACCTCAGTCACCACTGAAAATAACTTACTTTTACCTTTAAAAAAGAATTAGTATCAAATGCCATTTTAACACTTCTCTGTTTGGAAGCAGTACATACACAAAACTGTGCAGTTACCTCATCATACCTCTTTACAGAGAGCTTTACACAGGCAAAGAACTCATACAAAGGTGAAGAAGAAAATTAGGATGTGACACATCAGAAAAAAAGTCTTCCTGAAAAACAAGAGTAACTCCATAGCAGTTTCAGTGGAGCTGCAATTTAAAATTTAATTATTTCCCTCTTGGAAAACACTGCAGTCAAATTTCAATATGCTCAAAATTGGTAAAGCATCCTACACCCACTTTGTACCTACTAACCTCTGGGACATCTGTTTCATGCTCAGGAGAGTCACCTCCATCATCACTTGTCTTCCTCTTTCTCTTGTTTCGGACACTTTGAATGAAGTTCTTATGAAAATCACAAATATAGAGATGTCTCACCTAAGAACCAGAAATGGTGAAAAAGCAATCAAAACAGATACTATAGAAACAGCACCCCAGAGCAGCCCCTTAGAAACTGGCGTTAGAGAGCGCATCCCTCACAACTGGTGTGACCGACTCCCTCAAGACAGTAAGGAATTTCTAATCTTAAACCCCAGGCCTGATATCATACTCTTGAGTGAGAGATAATTTACATTACAAAGACTAAAGACAAGGAAAATGAAAGACTCAAGATCCAGCTGAACCTGAACCACTGCAGATAACGTATTTCTCTTTTATGGTTGCAATCATATGTCAGAAAAAAACAGACAGTTGTCTGGAGGAGGTACGGTTGCTTCAGAACTTAGAGCAAGAAACGCTTCTATTCTGTTCCACTCTTGTAAACTTCCCGGTTTAAATAGTACAAGAGACTATTAATGCAAGTGTTTCAAAATCTAAATAAAAAATAAAAGTTGGCCAATTACCTCAGTTACAACAAGCAAACTAAAAGCAAATATCTCTTTCCCATCCCTTACCCTGCCACTAGAGTCAGCGCATATATAAAAAAGGATCCCAAATGAAAAGGACTATTTAGTACTTGTAAGGCAAAAATGTCTCCAGACAACACAGGCACCCTATGTTTGAACTGACTTCTTGCAGCCGACTTCATATTTTCCCTTCATTTTAAGTTCATTGGTCTGATTTCCTATTCTTATTTGTAAAGCCTTCCACCTGGCAGCAAGGAATTACTTCTAAAGCAAAAGAAATTACTGTACCGCTAGAGAGGTCTTCTGAGGACTACAACCAGGAAGAATACTCTGTTTTTTAAGAATAAGATTATATTCCAAATTAAGTCACTCTCTTCCCGTGACACGATGTATTTCAGCTGTGCAAAAGGCACCTAACCACTGGGGGAAGCTTTCAAACAGCCTTAAGCAAACCCCACCTTTCTTTTTTCCTGTTTGTTTTTAACGCTTTCAATCTTTAAGATCAGGTATGGAGAGCAGACTTCTGTTAATCGAGCTGCTTCTGAGAAATTCCTGCTTGTAATCATACTGGGTTGCTCTGCTGCATTCATTTCTCTCCTCGGCAAATGTCCTGTTTCTATCTTGAGCTGACAGCTGTCACTTAATGTCACTAAACAGCAGCAAACCAGGCTGCTCAGTGCCAACCAGCGAACAAGCACACGAGGGCTCTGCTGGAAAGGCTGCACCCCTCGTGCTTCGAGTTACACGCAAGAACTCATCTTTAAGAAATCTGCTTCACTAGCGTATGAATCCTTATGGATTAAAAGAGCAACATCACCGATGAAACAGCAACTCCTATCGCCGATTTCACTAGGTAGCAGCAGCGGTTTTCAATATGAAACTGAAATTAAAAGCACTATCACCTCCAAAGCAAAGCAAAGCAAAGCAAGCTCGCTCCTTTGCTCCCCTAGAACATCACCTGCTCCCCCACGCATCAGAGCTTTCCTCCCAAACGTGGTTTTGGTGCTGCTGAGACAACCAGCGCCTTTGCCCAGCCTGACTCTTCTCCTGCCCCAGTGCAGCGACACTGAGGGTGGGAAAACGCAGTGCGGAGGCACCGAGCTCGCACCGCATCGGCCTCCTACGGCGTGTGGGGGGTTCAGCAACCACCCCATCCCGGGAAACTCGCCTTGCCGGGCACAGGAGCAGCTCCCGATGCCGGGAGGCTCGGTTCCCCGGGCGTAGAGCAGCCTTATCCCAGTCAGTCCCTCACCTCAGGTAGTTGGGTTCGGGGGATGCAGGAACAGCCCCTCATCCCGGGAAGCTGCGTTCGGGGGATGCAGGAGCTGCCCCCCACCCCGGGAAGCTGGGTCCGGGGGATGCAGGAACAGCCCCTCATCCCGGGAAGATCGGTTCCCCGGGCGCAGAGCAGGCTCATCCCGGGAAGCTGAGCTCGCCGGGCACATGAACAGCCCCTCATCCCGGGAAGCTGCGTTCAGGGGATGCAGGAACAGCCCCCCCATCCTGGGAAGCTCGGTTCCCCGAACGCAGAGCATCCTCATCCCGGGAAATACGGCTCGCTGGGCACAGGAGCCGCCCCCCATCCCGGGAAGCCCGGTTCCCCGGGCACAGAGCAGCCTCATCCCGGGAAGCTGGATTCGGGGGCTGCAGGAGCCAACCCTCACCCCGGGAAGGCCGGTTCCCCGGGCACAGGAGCCTCGCCCCGGCGGGCTCGAGGCTCTCCCCGCAGTGCGGCGGAGCCGGGGCGGACAAGGCGCCAGCGGCCGCTACCCCGGCGCGTCGTCGTCGGCGTTTGAAGGCGCCGCCGCCACTCACGCTTTTGTCGATGTCGAGCTTGAGCTTCTTCTGCGAGATGCTCTTCTGGATGCGCTTGCTGAAGGACGCGTTGCCGGCGGGGCGCACGCAGCGGTCGCCGTCGTCGATGAGGCAGCAGCTCTGCCCGTAGAAGGGGGCTGCGGGCGGCCCGTCCCGGCTGTCCTCCTCCGTGCTGAAGCCATTCATCGCCCACCCGCCCCGGGGCGCCCTCGGAGGGGGGGGCCCCGCCCGCCCCGCGGGATCCCCCTGCAGCCGCCGCCCCGCGGGACCCGCCGCCCGCGCCCGCACAAAACCGCCTCCCCGGCGGCGGAAGTCCCGCCCCCGCGGCCCCGAGGCGGGGCGCCCATTGGCCCGCGCGGCTCCAGGGGGCGGGACTCGCGCCCATTGGCGGAAGGAGCCGCCTGTCTGCCCGGAAGGGCGCGAGGGCAAGGAGCCGGAGTGCGGGGAGGGGGCGTGCTGCCTGCCTCCCTCTCATCCTTCCCTCCCTCTTTCCCTCCTTTCATGCCTCCCTCTCATCCTTCTCTCCCTCTCTCTCATCCTTCCTTCTCTTCCTACCTTACTACTTCCCTCCCTCTTTCCCTCCCTCCCTCCTATGCTTCCCTCTCTTTCCTTCCTTTCCTTCTCTTCCTCCTGTCCTTCCCTCCTTCCCATCCCTCCTTCCCTCCCACTCATACTTTCCTCCCTCTCTCCCGTCCTTTCCTCCCTCCCTCCCATCCCTCCTCCCTTCCCTCCCTCCGTCCTTCCCTCTCATCCTCCCCTCCTTCCCTCTCATCCTTTGCTCCCTCCATCCCTCCATCCCTCCTCAAGGGACTGAGCAGACTAGGCCCCGACTAGGGGGCGACCCGGGCCCCTTCGGCCTCCTGCCGCCTCCCGCCAGGGTTCCCAGGCGGTATCGCTCCTGCCACAGCGCCGAGGGGAGGAGCAGGCCCCGATGCCACCGGCATAAGCCCGTTCAGGCACCTCCAGCAGCACCCAGCTCCTGTCCTGGCAGGAGGAATCCCTAATTACCAAATAAGATGGATTGGATACTCATTACAAGGCAGGGATAATGGAAAGATTGGACCAGGGAAAGCACTTCCCAAAGGAATCTGCTAAGAAGGTTTGGATTTTTTCATCTTCAGGAAAAAAAGGGGTGGGT
The DNA here is from genome assembly GCA_033459285.1 of Clamator glandarius. Classification (NCBI taxonomy): domain Eukaryota; kingdom Metazoa; phylum Chordata; class Aves; order Cuculiformes; family Cuculidae; genus Clamator; species Clamator glandarius. The sequence continues at coordinate 21,030 of JAUNZM010000759.1, forward strand.
GGTGGGTGTAAAATAAAAGGGAAGAACGAAATTCCTACTGTTTTGTAGAGACAAAAATGTTGCTTCTGGAAGCAGTCACCTCTAACGCCAGTCAGCACATGCTGTTGTTGAAGGTGCGCAGGGAGCTTTAAATGAAAAAGGATTAAATCTTGCTGTTGTTGAAGGTGCGCGGGGAGCTTTAAATGAAAAAGGATTAAATCTTCCTGGAGAAAAGATTTTTTGCACAAACAAGGAAGATTCTATAGACTAAAATGACTTCAAAGCATGAAATCCAGCACTTAGAGCAGGATGAGCTGTGCTGAATCACACCCACAAAATACCTTTGCAAGAGGCTCCTCGGCCCGTGGCTGTCACACCAGCCTGCTCCACAGTCACACCAACATAGGCGTCCTGCAGTCTGCTCCTCCTGCTTCCCCAAGAAGACCGAGAAGCGCTAAAATATGCATTTTCCAGGCATTCCTTGCAATATCAATCGTGTCTCAATAAATCTGGAGGGCAGGGACTTAATGCTCTTCCTCAACAGTTCTGCCTCTTAGTTTTTATTGCTGGTGCACTCAGGCAGTTACTGCTTTCTGCTTGTCTGGGAATGCCAGAGGACTGCAGTGCACTCTGCTGGGGACACAGCTCCCCAGAGCCAGCCGGTGCAGTGGGAAGGTGAGAGAAATGAATGGCTTTACGCGCAGACCAACAAGCAGTTACTGAAGAGCAGAGGTTATAAAAGCAAGATGCTGCTGCTTTTAAAAGCCCCTAGTGAAATATCCTGGGATCTGCCTGCACGAAGTAACACCCACCTGGTAAAGCCGACAGGGCTGTTCCCTTGTGTTTGGGAAAGGGAAAACACCAAAAGGCTGACAGTGTCTCGGAGCTCCCAATAGTGAACTTCCTAGGCTTAGGTTAACCGTTCTAGGCTGCTATTACATATAAAATCAATTAGAAAGGGTCATTAGGCACTGGAACAGGCTACCTAGGGAGGTGGTTAAACACCTTCAGGGAAGGTGAATCAAGGCACAGGTGGACGAAGTGCTAAGGGGCATGGATTAGTGTTTGATAGGAATGGTTGGACTCAATGATCCGGTGGGTCTCTTCCAACCTGGTTATTTATGTTTCTATGAAATGACAAGCTGAGGGAGACTTGCAGAAGGACATTCGGGAAGCTGAAAACACAGATTTGTAGGGACAGATGATAATAGGAGCAAATAAGCAGATAAAAATGAACATGGTTTTAACAGGTAGGACCCTCCTCTTGTCACTGTGAGGAGGAGTTTCTGCAGGTGCTTCCTGGACTATTCCATGGGAAGCTGGAAGCAGCTGGAAAAACAGGCAGAGTCAGTGCCAGAGCAGGTTGGAACTGACCATCAGATTGTATTTCATCTGTGGCTGCAAATGAAAACATTTTAAGTTGTTTTGCAATGCCTACTGAAAGGAAAAATCCCAGCTTTTGTCACTGTTTGCTAATTCGATGCTAAGTATCTCCAGCTCAGGCTAACACAGCAACACTTTTTTTTCTAGTCTTTTGTAGAAAAGCACATGAAGGTGTTCGTATAATTGCAGTTTATTTCAGCATATTTATCCTCATGGGAACCTCAAAATTTCACAGTCTGCTAGTCCGGAACTAGCTTGCTGTGAAATAAAGTGCTTCGCAGAGACATTCTTTATTAGCTATCTATCACTAACCTGATCTCATAATTCTTGGTGGGAGCTGCAGTGAAGTGAGAAACAATGTTTCATAAACCCATCAGCACCCAGGCAGCTTTAGTGCCTTTGCAGCTGTAATAGCCTGCCCATCCGAGTCAGCCCTCTAATCAAATTAGGGGAACCTGCACAGGCCTTTAAATCTTAGCGGGAGCAGCACTGCTTTCTAAAGACAGGACTGAAACGTGGCTGTTTCAATGGAGCCATTCGGGGTTCTTGGGATGGAGATGCTGCTCTCCAAATGTCTGTGCTGCCCAAGCTGTCCTGGGGGAAGACACCCCCGCCATTTTTTAAATTTTAATCAGGAATCAGACTATATCCATTTTCTTTACCTTGGGACCAATGAAGACTCTACCCTAATGCCTTCTGCCACACTCCCAATCTCCTCAGCATTTTCTAGGGTGGCACAAACTGAACCTGCTAAAATACTTGAACTGTCCCAGCTTTCAGCACATCCTCCCCCCACCCCGGGAAATGTCTCTGTGGCTAAGAATCACTGCAGTCTTCTGGTAGGAGCATGCCTTGTAGCTGTCTGCTGGTCCTCCAAGAAAGAGCCTTTCCATTCCTCCACACATGCAATTTTCACACATGCTATTGTTTCTCTCACCTCTGTTTATTTCACCGTTTTTCACCCCATGGACTTAAAAGGAGTGTTGGGAAGGCCACAGAATAAGTGCAGTGGTGACAGTGCTTAGGGTCCTAAATGACAACATGAAGCAGAGCCATGAGCAATGCCTATAAGCTTACCTTGTCTTGGGCTGAAAGACTGTTCTCCATGCACAAAGAACACAGAAGGGGCATCGAGCTGTTCAAAACTCTTCCCCTGAAGACCAAAGCATAGGATGGATCTACCAGTGGTTGATCTCGAGGCAGATATGCAGAGAAAGGAGAGCGACAGCTTTATCCTGCCCTAAGCTGGGCAATAGTTGTGATACCGAGCTCCCTCAAAGTGCAGGAAAAGGCAGCTAAGTATAGGTTTGGCTGGTTCTAACATTTTATTCTCAAGGCCATCCCCGCAGCTCCGAGCTGCTGGAACCCGCCACAGCACTCAGGTGTGAGCTTGCTGGCTGCTCATGCACAAACACAGTAAAGCCAGGGGTTTATACCTTTTAAGGGCAGCTGAGAATGATGGAGAACAGTGTGTGATGTGGCAGGAAGCCCATGCTAGGGAAACACCATCCCAGGGTAACTAAGCTTATTCTCGTAAGAGACAGAAAAGGGAAATCAATCACTGGAGCAAAACAGGCAGGGACAGTCACATCTGCATAGACGGTTTCAGAAAACACATTAAAAATTTATTTTAAATATATTATAAAAGGAAGTCCATTCAACTTTTAAAAACACTAGGCATTCTATCAATGATTCCCAGTTTATGAAAGCTACTACATTAAAGTGCTACAAGTCCTTTACCACCCCCAGATATTAGGCTGTTGGTCCTAATACGCACAGAAATAAATATACACTGATTCAAGAGGCACCATCCAGTTTTACAGATAAAATGCATGCAGTACAAGGAATAAACAAACTTAGACCTTATCACCAAGATCCTGGAGAATGCATTTTGCAACTGATCCTCTTCTCCACCCTAGAGGCTAAAGCTATTTGTTATTGTTATCATAAGGGCTAACATTTCAGTCTGTTAATTTGATCAGATTTTATCTTGTTTTATGACGGAAGTTCACATTTGCTTGCTTACTAATTGGGATCAGGACTTCTCACCTAGAGTTGAACTAGTAGATTTAAGACTACATAGATCCAGTGGCTTTATATATAACTCCCAAACCCGTCACATCTGCTGGAATCACTGAAGCCTTTTGGGTCATACAGAAGCATCAAGAAAACTCAAATGCAGTGAATAAAGAGCATACTCAGCTAGCAGAGTCAGAGTCAAAAAATAGACATAGGATTTTTACTAGGATTCCCACAGTCTGTCATTGTCTCATTTCATACGCAGATCTCCAAGTTGAAGTGTGACACTACTATAGAGTAATTAGAGCAGGAAGCGATTTACACTTCAAATTCATAATGTGAATAAATCACTCTGGTTAATGAGTAACATGAAATGAATTGACAACTCTGTGTTGAATGCTGATGGAAATTCCAGATCTTGGCTTTCCCATCCTCTGCCCACTGCATCCCCCCCAACACTTGAACCAGGTGAGGACTTGCAGCTTATTATAAAATACAGACTCAACACTCCTCAGGTCAGTAAATAAAACATTTAAAGCCAAATCTTACACAGGCTGGGAAATAGCAGCACACAGCCTTTCCCTGCTTAAAATCAAGTAGACTGGGAGGCAGGACCCAGCACTCCCAACACCCAGGCCAGCTCCCCTTCTGCTACGTATCCTGTGAAAGACCTTTTTTAATCCTACGCCCCAGACTCTGATGTTTACCTAAAGCTACTCAGCCATCTGGCAACAGTTTGTTAAATTTTTAAGAAGTTTTTCATGCCAAGCAATTGTTAAAATGGAAAGCTAGATTGCTGCTCGTTAGACAGGCACCACTGGGCTCCTTTGTTGCAAGAGGTTAGAAATACAGCAGGTGAGCAAGAACATGAACCACAGCAGCTGGATGTGGGATGCAAGGTACACTTGAATCCCTTGTGCTAGCAGGGCCAAGCTGTTTCACATAATTTTACCAGGGCTCTTTTAAGTGAAAGCATGTCAGGCTGACTGCTAGAGGCTGTGTGTTCTCTTCAGTCAAAACCATTCAAGTGTCTGTCCCCGTCTTGAAAGACAATTTAAAATAAAAGCTCCCTTTTTACCCAGCAGTTGTGCTATTGCCCAGTATGACTTCTAGGAGATGTCTCTGCTCTCCCCATGATGATGTGAGCCAGCACAGCTACTCTAATGATCCTACGGTAGCTAGGAGAGCACTGTGTTCTTGCAGTGCTGGCTGCTGGTAGTGCCCATTTGGCTTTTGGTACATTAATGTCTCAGTGCAGCAGGCAAGAAGCAAGTTTGCTGACTGGAACTCCCCAGTAAAGGAAAGCAAAGCTCTCTGCATAGACTACTGTAAAACAATTCGGGAAGAAAGTTAAGCTGAGAAATTGCTTTCTTGCTGCTTCTGTATTAGAGATTTGAATACACCTTTAAGAGTTTCCCAGTGATGGAAGGCATTGACTTTCCAGAAGACACTTCTGCTACAGATTTTCCATGCCTTTGGGACTACCTGTGAGTTCCAATTAGGATACTTAGAAAATAAAATGCAGGATTTTGAAATGCGGGAGCCTTCACCACGAAACATTCAAAAGCTAAACAAGACATCCTCTGGTCTAAGCTTTAGTTAGCATACCAAGAGGAAGCTGCCATCCTTTCGAGTCTTCCTATCAGGAGTGACACCCTCTCTCCTGCCCACGAGTCATTAATTATATTGATTTAACAGAGGAAACCCACAAACTTCTGAATTACTATCCTTCACACAAATTTTGCATTTAAAGTTAGACACTTTAAAAAACACACACAAACACTGCACAAGTCAAGCTTTCTCTTACAACCTTATCTCCCAACCTCTTCTCCTCCTGTCCAGCAAGGCACTAAGAAATGGTTCAAGTTCAAGCATTTGCTGTACATTTACATTTAAAAAGGCACATCTTTATTTTAATGATGCTGTATTCCTCTTTCACCAAGGCTCACACACTTCTATTATTGTGTGGAAAAGAAAGTTAATTTCTCAGGCATGAAAAACACACCTTGCACACGTAAAAGCCCCACACCTATTACTCTGTTTGTAGGTGTTTGAGATTAGCACCAGTATAAATCCATAACAGCTTCAATAACAAATCAAAATTGTATTAGACATAACATACATCCAGGGATCCCCCTGCTGTCTGGGATTCCAATACTTAAAAAGCAGCAGAATTTATGCAGCCATCAAGAGAGGGGCGTTTGAATACTTTTGGGGAAAAAATATGAAAATATTTATTTTGCATTAGATAATCACTGGTATTTAATCTCCAGTCTTGACTCGCATGCAGATGTTACGATTTGCTTATGTATTCAGGCTTCAGCAATTTTACTTACAAATAACCAAGAGTAATTGGAATAATTAACCAGATTGCCCAGCAAAGGCTCAATTAAAGTTGTAGATGATGAAATACAGCTCCTATTTCTCAATCCGTGAATGGTTGGCTATATTAAGTCTTCTCATTAGTCAGCACAGCCTCTAGGGTATTGAAAAGTATAATTGATGTAAATAAATTAATAGCTCAAAGACCAGTGAGCTAGTCAGAAGAGTACAAGATTTGTGGGGCACTCATCACATTTGGATTCCAAACCTTCAGAAAACAGATCAGATCAACCATGCAGAGAAGGACCCAGCAGGACCACTCACATGGAAGCTCCAGTTTCCATGTACCAGTGAGTGGTTTTGAAATGGAAACTGCCTGAACAACGGTCTCATCTTTTGGTGCAAACTGCTAAGAGCTGTCTTTTCTCTCCAAATTAAGATCACTAAGTGGTAAAAGACCTGTTCCTTACTGCAGTTCTCTCTGAAGCAAGCGTCCAGCAAGCTAAGCAGCTAGGACTCTCTTCACAAGGTGAGCCCAAGTACAAAGCAAGCCATGCATTTTCAAAGCAGAAGCTAATCCTCCCATGAGAAAACAAAGACACACAAAGCTGCAAGCAGAATGACCTACAGTCCTTTTATATAATTTGCTGATTGTTTCTCAATTATATATAAAAAAAAAAATAGCACTGTTCATGGACAAACAGTTTCTTGTTCCACAAGTATTAAAACATTCATAAAGATACCCAGTCAGGCCCCCTAGTGATCCACAGACAGCACTACTAGATTGCTGAGAGCATTAATAACTTAAGGAAAGCAACAGGTAGACACAAAGCACTTTGTCTCCCGTAGAAATGAAAAGGGATCCTAATGACAGACATATTGTAGTTACCGAGAATGTAAGATGTCAACTCTCTTGATGCTGGTCTCACTTCCATAGCGATACTGCTACAAAACTGTCACAAGGAAAGCCTAGAGCTTGCTTGCTTTCTTCACTCCCAAAACACTAGACACCAATACATCTGGCGAGCCCGGTCCCAGCCGCAATGCAGCTGCCCATGTGTCCCTTGCCTCGACTGCATGGGCCAGATAAGGTGGCAGAAGAGGTCAGACACAGCCTCAGCTGTCAGGATGAGAGAGGTGGAAATGGTTTTGAGCCTCACAATCAATACATCAGGCTTGAGAGGCAGATAGTTGTGTCCTAGTTTGTTCCTGGTTGATAAATGCAGCAAAATATGGCCTCAAAGATACCTGAAACACAGGCAATATTAGAAAGGGCTTCTTACTTCTGGAGCTCTGCAGATGGAATCAGGCTCCTTGTTGTCTTCTTGCCTTCACAGGAGCGAAACACATCTTGGAGTAGTTTTCTTGCCCTTCCAAGGAGGGGAAGCCCATTAACTGAGCTCATCAGGAGTCCAGAGGGGTGCCCTGCTCCAATCCCGAGTGTTTCAGCCTTTCACTCCCAGAGCCGGCTGCATGCTGCCCTACTCTTTCAACATTCCTGCAAGGGCAGTTGGACAAACTGTGGAGCTGGACAGTTATAGGAAAAGGGCTGGTTTGATTGATTCACATCTTTGCGAAGGCTAACTGCACACCATTCACAGCTTGTACTATAAAATGCCACTGCTGCTTTCAGTATAAGACTAAGTCAGCTGAACCAGTAAATCTGTTTTCCCAACAACTTCATTTTAAACAGGTGTGGGTTTTTAAATGCTTACTTCGCACAGACCTGATGGGCCTCCATCCATCCTTTAGTGCTGGTACTTTCTTTCCAGCTCCTGGGATGACACAATTCTGGTTCAGTGTCTGGCAGATCCCGCAGCCAAACCAGAAGGGTAATACCTTGCACTGCTGACAGACTACAAAAGGGTTAGGGTACCTGTGAAACGGGCTCATCTATTCCACATCTTTGCTTAAGCAAACAGGTTTCCAGCCACAGTAAACCACAGTGCAGTGCTGTGGATGTTGGGAAAAGAGGAGAGATTAATAGCACATTCCCACAAGCCTAGAACACTACTGACCACAGAACTCAGGACTGCAACAAGTGACAGACAGAAGAACAAATGGACAAAGACTAATGGCTAGTCTCAGCCCTGACTTAATTATCCTGAATTAACCTGCTGACACCAAATGTGAATTAAGTTGACCTCAAACCTGTAAAGGAAAAATGGAAGTTGCCTTCATGAAGTAGATTTAACTCCGAGAAACCTACATGTGTCCATGATAAACCAATTTTGAATAAGAGGCAAATTTGGAACCTGACATCCAAAGGCTCTTAGTAAAAATCTTCACCTGTAAGAACCGTCGTGCTTACTTAAAACCCTCCTGTTAATCTTTCACCTTGAAGATTCAACAGTGAGTGGCAAACTGACTGCAAAGTGAATGGACTGGAAACCAAGATTCCTCATCACTAATAACTACAGCAATATTCCCAACACTTGGCTGCACTTCCACTAGAGCTCATTCCTTTACCAGATCTATGATTTGGAAAGTAATAATACTCAACCTGTTTGAAATATATTTTGGTTTAGGGCAAAATTAAAAAATAGATTTAATTTTACATTTTCCTGGCTTTTTTTTTTTATGTCTATGACATGGAAAGATTAAATTTTGTGTTCCAAGATTTTACTTAGATGGACTTTTAAGATAAAGCACCTATGTGGGAACACTTCAGTGGGTGGTTTAGCAGCTACAGAAATTCCTGGAAGGTTCTGGATAACAAAATCATTTAACAACAGACCCAGGTGGGAAATAAAAAATATCTTAAAAAAAAAAAAAAAGAAAGCAGTTTGAATCACATTCAGACTCCTCTGAAAACAGAGTTTCTGTTCCAGTCTCAGCACAGAAGTGGCAAAGCCTTTAAAATTCCACCATCCCCAGAAGAGAAGGATGCAGCATCTTCACAATAAAGACTGGCCTGCTTGTTAACCTTCTCCTGAGAGTCTCCCTTTTACCTTCATTAACTGTTTAAAAAAAAGTATCCTTAAAAAAATTTTTTGTAACCCTCCCCGGTAAAAACTATAATTGTAAAATATATATATATTTTCTCAGTCTTTTAAAGATCAAGATTTCTGTTAAATTTTTCCAAGACGGTTGAGTTTGTATGTTCAAATATCCACTGCTGTGTTGGAGATGAAGGATTGCAGCTATTCATAAAGATCTTTCGGTCACTCTCACTGCAGTCCATACAGCTGCTGCTTACTGGATGGTAGAGGGTCTTGTCCTGGAGAAGAGAAATTTGACATGAGGATGCTAAGCAGAGAAGCAAAGCTGTTTGGAAACCAACCAAAAGAAGTCTTAAAAAACAAAGCAAGCTGTTTCATCACTTGGATGTATCTGAAGAAGTTGTCCCACACTTCCCAGTCCTACAACTGCACTGGGAAGCTCAAAAGCAATGTCTGAAGCCAGATTCTCCACCCACCTTTAGGCTCACATGCTGCTGCAGTCGCTCCACAGCGTGGTGAGCGCAGACTACAAGGACTCGGACTGGACAGGAAGAATTCACTTCCCCGTTGCCCACAAAAGCATTGCTTAAGAGGAGAATGAATAAATCCTTATCTACTTTTAGCCTATCTTCTAGTACTCAGCAAAACAATAAACAGCACACCTCTCTGCAAACAGGTTTTGCAAGGGTGTTGCATATCCTCAGTGCCAGCTGTGGACAGGACTGCAAGGGGAGTGTCTTTCTGCTTAGCCCAGGAGAAGCATTCATCACCATTTCTAACCACTGAAAGAGCGGAGTCACCTCTTTCTAATCAGGAGTAATTAATGACACAATGACAACAGATTGCCCACAGATTCTCTTATCACAGGGAAGTGAACAGAGGAATAAAACATGAATGGTGACATTTTAAGAAAACTTGAGTGCCTACAGGCAATTTGACACCTTAAATGAGAACATGAGTAAGCCCGGTATACACACACACACTCACTTTTCGATATCTCCAGAGCTGATTCCCCTTCATTCCATGACAGTCGTAGAGGGTCACAGGGCTGCTGTGGGAAATGGCATCAAAACAAAACTTCTTGGTATGCTGAGGATCCCCGGGACGGATGTCTTCTCTCCAGCTGAACGTGAATACCTGCCAGGACAAACAGGAGCCTCAGGATGGCTGGTACCCAGCACAGGGTTTTGACCAGCAGAACAACCTGCCCACAGGGTGGGGATGGCTTCAAGGAAAGGATGATGTCTTCTAGAGAAAAACTACTTCCACCTCTGGGGTCAGGAACTGCTGATCCAGGGAGTCTATAACAGCCACCCCGCAGACTGCCACACAGCATGCTAAATGAGCCTGTGCTGCTGCAAACAGCCATGCTAGTTAGCCTGGGTACTAATAGCAGCCTTGAATGTCTCTGCAATGCAGACATACATCATGGATTAAGTGAGCAGTTGACCAATTACAGCACTTCACAGCTAGCAAAACATGCAGAGAGCTACGGGAGTTGCGAGTTAATGCTGGCAGTGAATGGCTGAGCCTGCACGGGCAGCTTGCAATCACCTTGTAAGGAGTTTGTCCCACACATTTTGGGACAAGAGCCCAGCAGCCCACAGCTCCCCAGGAGGGATGGAAAGGGAAACATCAGAGTTTCCTGATGCTCTCTTCTACTGACCCTGTAATGATCTCTAAGCACTTTGGGGTGAAATGAAAGAATGGATACCACAGAAAAAAGGTTTTAGCTCTAGTAACCAGGCACAACCTATGCCTGGCAATGCTGTGGCCCTGAAGAAAGCTGCTGGATGTTAGCACATATTGCCTGGAAATTCCTGAGCCACAGGGTTAGAGCATGGTTGAAGAAACTGTGGAAGTATCATCACATGCATCTGTGCTCTTGCCTGGGACCGCAGGCATTTGCTTTTGGCAACGGATTGAGGCAGAGTGGTCTAGCTGCATCTTCAGGCTGATGATCACGGCTTAGCTTATGACATGTTTTATGAACTGTAGGATTAAATCCTACAAAAGATAGTTGTTTAAAGGCAGGCACTGGTGTCAAGCTTTTGCTTTCTGCGTTGACAGGAACAGCATCTCTGGCAAGGATGCAAGTGTCCTTTGTGATCAGGACTAGCAAATGTGGTTCTGCAGGCCTACCAGCCAGCACATCACCCTCTCAATCCTTAAGGGCAAAAGCAGTTCTGTGGGCTCCTATGGGAGCCAGGTGGAAGAACGGTTCAATCTTCAGAGCTATCTCATGGGGCAGTAACGAGCAGGGTGCTTCTATTCAAAGCAGCGTAGCCAAAAAATTTTGCACAAAGAAGCTACTTTGTTCCTGTTTCTATTTTAAACCCCTCTCATGAGAGAAATTATCACAATTAATTTGGCTTAACAGAACAGAGAAGTTCAAAACACATTGTTCTCTAAAATGTAAGTCAACACTAATTGTTCAAGATCCTCCTGGCACAACAGAGGCTAAGTTTAGGACACTGCCCAAGTAAATTGGTTTTGTTTCTAGTTTTCATGCATCAAAACTGAAATGCAATAACCCTCTGTCTCCTACTATTGAAGCCATTCCCTCGAGGAGTTATGCATAGCTCTATAATAGAAGCATTGTTTTCTTGATCTTTCCTCAGTTCAGCTGCTACAGTTTAGACAAACTAATATTTTACTCCCTTCTGTTACAATAAAGCTGTCCTTTCTGACACCTTGTATGTTGAGAGGGTGAATCTATAGCCTAGCCAGTTTCATCTCTCTCCAGCAATGGTTGAGTGTTTATAATGTATTTGCCTCTGTCAGAAGGATGATAGTAAGCGCTTATCGAATGCTCCTGCAGGTTCATTAATATGCATGATGCTCCTCTATCACTTATTTCAACACAACCTTTGAAGTTAATATTCACTTTGCTACATATTATAGCTGCCTTGTTACTGGCTTATTATTTTGGCATATTGTTTTCTTGTGCTTTCTTCTGTTTGCTCCAAGAACTTCAAAGTGAAGTAAAAGCTCTGCACAAAGTCTGCCAGGCTCCAGACCCTGCTAAAAGCCCATCAAGTGTAATTAGCATACGAGACTTTGGGTGCACAGCACCCTCTGTTTACCTGACAGAGTTCTGCACTGGTCTTCCTTCTCAAACATTTGTTCTTGTAACTTCTCCCTTCTCCCTCCCCAAGTTTACATAGGGGTTGATAATTCATCACAGGGATTGTTACCTGCACGTTGTTCCATGCTGCCTCTCCTCTGTCCTTCACACAGTTTTCCAGCCTCAGTGGGGATCCCAGGGCTCCGTGCTTAGTATCCACACACAGTCCTGTTCCTACATTGCGTATCTGAAAGAGCAAATTAGTCACTGAATCTCCTACGCTTACCAAATGACAGAAAAGAAATCTTAAACTGCCTAAAATAGTGGCCGCATTTGTATGAAGACAATTTTAAGATTCCTCACTTAGCTGTGTATCTGAGCTGGTAGATAACAGCTAGGAGAATGCACAGGAACTCAAAATGGGACCCACTGCCAGCTGTACAACAACCTCCAGGACACAGTAAAACCAATTAGCCATAGGACTGCAAAGCCTACGATCTTCTTGTGTGTAATGACACACAACTTCATTCCTGAGGTGATTCTTCTCCCAGAACACTGCTGACTTAGAAAAACAGGTATGGTTTTCCTGGCTTTCAGATGGGAAAGCTGAGGAGCAGAGCAGCTCAACAGTTGCGTAGCCCTTTGGAAATACAACATTCCAACTACTGCTCAGCTGCCACCTTTCCCTAGTTGTGCCTGTTGGCATGTTCTGCCTTCTACTAAATACAGAACATGCAGAACAAGCCAAATCTCTACTGTTTTTGTGGCTGTGCACTAACAGAAATGTCTGCCTGCTTTGATCAGGCCAATATAATGGTAGAGAAGTTCTGGCCATATCAAGCAGAATCTCTAAATGCTCACTTGCCACCTTACTTACAGCAAACTGGTACTGGAGCACAGGGATAAGACAACTTTAATAAACCAAGCTGCAGCCTGTTTGCCCACTGCAGATTTCAGAGCAAAACTTGCCTCTCCCCAAGCAGCTGCTGGTGGCTCCACTGGTGGGTAAAACTTAGGCAAGTCCCACGCGACCTCATTCATGAACCACTTGAAGCTCTTGCAGTTGAGGTTGTTGCGAAGTTCCTTCTGAGCTGCAACGTCCCCTGCAGAAAGATGCCGGTACTCTGGTCTGCGCTGGTATATGTACTCCGCATATTCATCCATCCACACCTCTGCCACCCGCTTCAAGTTCTGTGTGGGTAACAGCCACTTGTGAAAATGAGGCAGAAAACCACCCAAGAACACTCTGCACAAACTACCAACATTAGCATTCGGAATAGCTCTCATGGTTTTGCTCAGAAAGGGTTTTCATTCACATCCACACTTTCTCTCCAGCTTTACGCCAAAGATTATTTTTATTATTGTCTAGTTCCAAGGGGCTTTTAGAAAGCTATTTTCAGCTGAGGTCAAAACAAAATCCTAGCACTTGGCCATTTTATCTAGCTCCTTGTGCCTAAGAAAAATAACTTTAATCAAAAGTTGGTTTTTCTCCTTTTTTTCTGGAAATAAGCTAGTCAGAAAACGATGCAGGTAAACACCACTGGACATTCAAAGGTCCCTGACAAAAAGCTGCTTTCTTAAATCCTTCCAATGGCACCTTTTATATCCACCTTGGAATGGGATTTGGGACTTCTGGAAAACCTCAGTTCACGAAATTTCTCTTACTACTATTTCCATTTTCTTGGGTAAAAAGCCATTTAATAGAAATTCTGAGATACAGGAAAAATACAGAACTTTCAGGTGATGACCCTTCAGAATAGAAGCAAAGGGTTTACTTTGCAACAGCAGCAGTGTATTTCATGCACGATTGCAAAGCTTAATCCACTGTGCAGTTCCAAGGCAGCAACAAACACCATCCTCTAAAAACACCTGCCCCACTGCTTGTCACAACACACTCAAGACACTGTTGGACCTCGGACTGTTCTCTGGTAACAACAGTCGCATTCCTGATGCCACACAGCAATGTGCCACGTGCAGCCATCACTTCAGAGACCCAGCAGCCCTGCCCACCTTGCATGAAGGTGAGTCAGTCAGGCAGTGGGTATTTCCTACCAAAAACTGTAGCATATTAAGGATGAGCAGTGTGCTGACCCTGCCCTAAATGCAGCCTACACGTAACAACAGCAGTTGTTCATCTCAAAGTGACTGTAAAATCTTAGATATCAAGACACAGCATTCCCTACACCTGCCTACCATCTCCTTCCAGCACTGTGGGAGTATGCAAGAGCTAAATATTGAATCAAAAGAAATATAGTTCCTTCCTGAAGAGGTGGCACAGACAGGAGAGCACTCTGTTGCTCTGACAGGTCATTGCCGGGCTGAGTAATAAATCTAAATCTATAACTAGTGCGATGCTATTAAACTGGGAAAGATTTTAACACCGTGCAAGCCATAAGACTGCAGAACAGCAGAGTATCTTTTTGTGTTTTGCAGGCTTCTTGCTCCCATGTTTTTTTTCTCCCACCAGAGGGCAATACAATCCCTTCTCAATTTGGAAATTAAACTGGAGAAGCTCTGGTACAATAGGCAACAGCTCTTTCCTCTTTGGGCTACACAAGACTAAGAAATAAGATCACAAAGAACGTTCCATAGTGGAAAATTACAGCTTGCCCATTCAGTGATCTGTAATGGTTGAAGCTGAGAGGTCTTTCAATCACCAAAACATAATCACCACGCCGAAGCCTACTGGTCTCAGAGAGCACAGCTATAAAATGACTGAAGTATTATACAAATAAAGCCATATCTCATTTTTATTGGCAATTCCATAGCCAGCGCCTGATCACAAAGTCCCTTCCCAACACCTCACAGTGGCTGGTGTCTGGAGCATGGCAGCTGTCTGTACACAAGTCAAGAGCTCCCCGTTGTGCTAGGCGTCCACCGCTGTAAAACAGCTCAGTTTGACCACCGTACAGGTACAATTTGTGTACTACAAAGCCTGTACCTGCCTTCCATTCTGGGGCAAGAGGAGACAACAGCCTGGTCATTGCAGTCAGACACCTGTAACGGCTTAAGAGATGGAAAAGACAGAAGAGCTTTGCTTTGCAAAGAGCTCTGCAAGGCTGGCATCTGACCATGTACAAGATTCAGAGGAATGCCATTGCCACTTACTCTTGCCAGGCTGACTCCTGTTGGAACCTTGTACGGAACATATTTTCTGTAGATGTGACCAACTCTAGAGCAAGGGATGTCCTCCATGCGACCTCCACACATCCATACCTGTGGAACAGCGGAGATGCAGATTCACTCTTGGTTATATAGAGAAAAATGAAGAGGAAAACAAAGAAAGACTGTCCAGTAATGTAAAATCTTAACCCAGATTTTTTACTTTAACATATGCTTTCTCCCAAATACCCTCCCCTCCCTGCTGAAGTCTCAAATCCTGTAACTATGTGCTTAGAGCCATGCAGCAAGCCTTGATTTAGCACAATGGCTAAAGAGTTCAATTTTGCATTCTTTAGAGAAAAGAACAGAAATAAAAAAAACCAAGTACCCAGAGAACAGCACATAGCGCATTTTAAATCGATGTCTGTTATTACAGCAATAGTAACCACCAGTTAAACTGGACTGCTATGTAAGACCTGGGTATAGGTTGTGTAACACAGCTATAAAAGCGAGGACATCTCTATAGTACTGGCCATGCATAATGCAAAACACTCCAGGGAATTCATAAGCGTGTTCAAGTGCCAGAAACCAGAAGAAACTGCTACTTTTTCCTGTGGTCATTACTGCTCTCCTATGCTTTCAGTGCAATAGCCACTCCTTGCTTTTGCAGCCTTAAAATTAAGTAGAAATCCCTGCCTGGTGAAAATACGATTAGCTCAGAAAGAGCCCTCAAAGTCACTGGAACACACTGCTAGCTGAAGAAGAGTACCCTGATGCTTCATTAATATCTAGATTAGGCCCAGAAGTTGCTTTCCTCATCTGGGAAGATTTCACTATGTGCCAACACTCTGCAACAACTTTTTTTTATTCCTTATTTTTAGCATGGATGTAATAACTTTCTCCAAGTGAAACCAAAGGAGATTTTTTCTGAACCAGCCAATCTGCTTCATTAGGTTTAAGAAATATATTCATATGGGCTTCCCAGAGATATCTAATCAATACTTAAAGAAAAAGTATCCTTCAGTATGCAAAACAACTCGCTTTCTGAATTCCTGAAGCACAACACTGTCTTGCCCTTCACTTTGTCCCCAGATCTTATGTTAAATACTGCTGCCTTCGGGGCATTAAGAAGGCTCCTGGTGCTGCAGGCTGATGCAGCGTTCCTGATCTCTCCATTCACTGGGGCTAATTTGAGCCACCACAGTTCACTGTACAACGAGCTTAGTCAACAGCTTCACACATAGCAGGCAATTCCATTAATATTCTTCAGTGACAATATTAAATACTTAGCTTGGCAGAGAAGTATTTGGCCAAGGCTGCTGCATAATTATTAGCTCTGACACTAAAGTCCTTTGGAGTTTCAGCTCTGTCTACTGGCCCTAATAATTACAGTCATTTGCTGACTGCATATAACTTAATGGAGGCTGGTTGCTCTCAGTTAGAGGAATATTTTTCACAGGCAACTTCTGAAGTTCAAGGTACTTCATTACATGTCGTTATGGTGAGAGGGACAAGAAGGAAGTTGACAAACAACCCTTCTACAGAATTTTCTTCCTTTTGTCCCTGCTGTGGCTCGAGAGGCTGGTATAGAAGAGATGAAGATGAAAAAAGAAACCAGCACTCAGCTTCTGTGAAGTTTCTAGTGGAATTAGAAATGCTTCTTATTCTGCAGCTGCTGTAATTTCTGCTGCAGAGGGCCATAGTGTGATTTCTCTGCTAGGAAATTAACAGGTAGACTGAGAAAACAAGAATTTGGGGATTTTCTGTGCTTCTAGGACAGAAGTGGCTTGTGCAAGGCTGTAAGAATTACAATAGATGCAAGAACTACAAAAAATTGCAGGAACAGCTGAAGAAGCCTAAAGCTCCATTGCACAGGAACACATTCTCAACAACCTATATTCTTACCCTGCGCACTGCATCCTGCAAGCCCTACTGGTTCACCAGCAGCCGCGGTGCCACACAAGCCTGAAGGAAACATGAGCTTGCCATCCTTGCTGCCTGCCCACAGGATGCCTCACCTGCCCCTGCTCTCCAAGGAAAGGCTTTCAGTCAGGCCACCATGAATACACGTCTGAAAACACGACTAACATGAGAAACGGGACCCTGCAGTTGAAGTGCAGCTAGAGAGGAGAGTACTGTCCTCGCATGGGAGATCTGGTGAAGCAATCATACAGACTGCACTTATCTGCTCAGTGGTACATTGGAGAGGCAGCGGGTATTGGAAGCCAGACAGAACTGATGATACATTGGGCCAAGAGCTCCAAGCTGGTATGAGACTCCAGGCACAGAAGAACACATGTAACGATACGTAAGAAAAGCGACTTAACTGAGTTACTGAACAAATAAAATCTAAGGTCAGTTTTATGCCCTCTTTTCCTAATCAATGCTTTAAAATATTTACTCCCAAACGATGCTGCAATTACCACCGCCGTGTCGAGGCAATGGAAAGCTTCCTAATTCCTGCTAGCAAATCTCGGTGACCCTTTCAAGGTACTTTGCCAACTCAGTGCCTTTTTAATATTGTCTCATGCTGCAAGTGACAGTGTGGCACTTGCAGTACAAATCTAATTTTAAAAGCATGCTTTCCATTCATTCATTGCCGCTTTGATTTATTTTATTAGTGAGCTTCTTTGTGTGGTGACAGAACTCATTACAACCTCCATAAAGACAATTACCAGTCCTTATCTATAAAACTGTAAGAAGGGGGAGAGCGAAAGAGCGTGACATGCATTGGTAAAAACACAGCTCACAAAAGCATTAGAAAGTTAGAGTTAAAGGTCAGGGGAATCGCATCCAAGGGTCTGTCAAGGAATAACGGTAAGTGAAGCAAACCCCAAACAGGTGCATGCTAACTGAAAGAATGCTTCCACTCAGTTAGCAATATTTGGCTGTTTTTAAACAAGGGTACAGTTCACAGGCACAAGCCAGATCTTACACTGATAGAATAAAAACAAAGCGCTTTCAAACAGCTGAAACTGAGCTGTTCTGCGGGGCAGCACCTTGTGCCTTCATGGTGACACCAACTGTCACTTACTATATACTCCTTTGGCCAGGGGAGACAGTTTCTTCTTGCCATTGTTGTTTTACAGAAGGGCGAGAGGGTACCTCATCTCCTTGGCTGACAAGACAGTAAACGTCAGAGCCTGAACTTGATGCACTTAATTTCAATCAGCCTTTCTTTTTTATTTATTTATTTTTTTCACTAGAATGCCTTAAGAACAAGAATTAAAGCTGGCCAGGCAGGCAGTGCTTTATACAATGATCTAATCAGATCTCATTAGACGAGAACAGGAAATTTCTCTTCCTTAGGCAGAATTTTACCAATCTACATTCTGAGCTACGACTCCAGCAGCTGACAGCATTGCTGGAATTAAGAAAAAAGCTGGCTACACTGTGGTCAATGCACATACCGCAACAGATTTTTCTAAGGCTACAGCCTCACCCTAATAATAAAGCCATATAAAGGGAAGTAAAATACCACTACTGGTGATACGACTTATCTTCTCAGTGGCATGGAGACCTGCAAATCCATATTCATAAAGCAACTCAAGGGCCTTTGACTCAGCTAGTGTGCTATAAAAAAAAAAAAGATAATATGCCACCTATTCTGTACATAGGGATGTTACGCTGATCCAATTCCCCTACTACTATTTCAGAAAACAATGTCATGTAAGACAGCACCTCTCCTCTCAAGCACACAATACTGTAGTTGGTGTGCAAACACAAATTATCTGGGTATAGAAGGTTTATGGCTTCCAAAGACTGCACCATGATGCAGTCTTTTTTTTCCAAGGGAGGAAAAAAAAAAAACCGCAATAGAAATAAAGACTGTGGGATGGATCAAGGGAGAGAAGCTGGCTGGTTGTCAGAGCACACACTGAAAGGTGGGAAAAAAGGGATCCAGGAAATAAGTCAAGAAGGATCTCTGTGTAAGAAGGTAGGTGAAAGAATGAAAGCAAGGGCAACCAGTAATTCAAGAAAATCACAATCCTCTGTGTTGTAAGCATCAGCTGCTGTTGCAGCCGGGACTTAGGGCTCTATAAAAAGTTAAGGTAGCTCAAAAGGCACTGGAATCTGTGTGCTTGCACAATGCCTTCTCTCACAAAACATACAGTAGTGTGGCCCCATCCTTACCAACTGGAGCATTTCAGAGTAATGACAGCACTTTCCAGTAATCATATTCAGAGAGCAGAGGGGTCTGCTTCCCTGCTGAATGGTGAACAGGGGCCAAAAACTCAAGTCAGTTGTCTGAAGCTGATCTTTGCATCACCAAACAAGAAGACACCCTGTACTGCAGCTAAGAGCCTTAAAATTAAGCAGCATGTGCTGGCTTAAAAAAAAAATAAATAAAAAAAAAAATCAACCCACAAAAAGAGCCGCAGAATGCCTGGCCTGTTTCAATGTGGGCAAACGTGAGCTGCTGGAAAGTGGTGCGTGTATGTGACTGGAATGAGCAGTGGAGGCTCACAATCAGCACTAACTTCAGCGACAAAACTAGAAATGCTGTCATAAGCGATCCCTTGGCAGCTGCACCCCAACTACCCACCTGCCAGGAGGCCAGCGGCAAAATGTGGATCAGAAATATGCTGCTGACATGGGTCAAAGGAGATGCATGCATTAGATATGTGAACAGAAGCTATGGAGGACACAGATTTGTTGAAATACATGCAACATGTTTTATACTGTGCAAATCAGGAGAAGTAAACCCTGATGTTTTGGGAGAAGGATCTGGAAAAATGCAGTGATCGGTGATCAACAGAATAAGTTCAGCAGATGTTCCCAGTTGCTGAAGCAAGGAGTGAAGACCATGCATACTTGCCCATCTCTTTTGCCTCCCCCGTAATTGCTCTTTGCAGGGCAACTGTCAATATGGTTTGTTTGCACCAAGCCCTTTGAATTTTCTGAAGGATTTACAATCTTTAAATTATAAGACAAACACTTCTAAAACTGGCAAGATCTATCACATAGTGAAGGACATTCCAGATACTCATTCTTTGCTCTTGAAGTACAATGTACAACTAAAGGACTGAGAACCACACCACTCGAGAGCCAAGGTACAAAGTACATCTATATTTATGCCTATACGAGACAGACATCACTTTTTCCTCTTCTGTTTTCCCATATCCCAAAAATCAGAGACTATGTCTTTATGGGAGACAGGTGTAAGCAGTTTAGTGAGGACTACATAAACCAAATGGAATAGAAATCACAAAAATACTGGAAAAGAGGCAACATGATCACAAATAAAACTAAGTGTAGATAAGTACTGTGCAGAGTAGCATTTGCAGAAAGGAACAGTTCTGAAGAACAGCTTCATATATACTACTCTGAATTAAATACGTTAATCTCACAGAAAATGAAGTGGTTGTGTAGGCAGAGGAATGTAGGTATTTGCTGAGTATGTAGGAGCACTCATAAAATCAGTGCTACAAAGTTATGTTAGAAGAGGAAAGACATTGTCACTTTGGGTTAAGCGTTCAATTTTGAATACATGAAATTTCAAGCATTGCAGAAAAATACAAAAGACTAGGAAAAAACTAAAAAGGGGAGCGAGGTATAGAAGCGGCTCCCAAAAAGCAAAAAAAAGAGCCCTCAAAGAAGCCCACAGAACAGAGAAGCTTGGGCTGTAGAGTTAGGGGCAGCAGGAGGGAAAGGTAACAAGTGCCGCACAGAAACAGCTGAACATGCTTGTTCTACTTTCTCCACAGGACAAGAACGTACTCAAAAGTCAGCATCTGGTGAACCACTGAGCTGGAGGAGAATGGTTCTTGTATCACACAGATCTGCAGAGTGGTTTGCCTGGAGTGTTCTGCAATCGGTGTTCACAGGAACATGAGGCTCATCTGAACAGGAGCAACACCTGCAACTGCATTTCAGGACTGCAATCTTCCTGTTGCGTCTGATGGATAGGAAAATCCCTGACCTGAAGCAGTACTGCATTACAGGCACTGAACTACTCTGGATACACGCAGGTCAAGAGAAGGAAAAAGCACATTTTGCCTCTTGAATATGGAATGGATACATGACTCCGCTTCCAATCCAGTAATTTCTGTTTTAATTGACCTAGAAAAACTATAAACTAGCACAGGGGAAGAAAGTTTATTTCTAATTTAAAGTCCCCCAACACGCTGTGTTTTCTAGTGATGTTTGGAGTACTCATTTCATCCTCAAAGCAAGGCTTCAATTAAAAGAGTTTGATCTATCTTCCATCTAACTGTTTTCTGAGTTGTTAAACACTGAGGGTTCTTCTGTTGGCTTCAGCCTGAAAGTTTCTTCTCAGAAGGAAGCAGAAGCAGCTGATAACAGAAATACATATAAATCTCAAAACAGAAAGGCAAGAGACTCCTAAATAAACTTGTTTATTCCCAGTCTCTCAGCAACAGAGCCCTGGATTTTAAAATAAAGGCAAGAAACCGTAAAGCACAGTCCATACGTGGCCAAAAAAGAATATGCTTAAGGAAATAAAATAAATCTACTCCTGGTGGGCTTGAGAGGGCCAGTTCTGATGCAATGGATCAAAGACCAGCAGTACAAAAAAAGTACCTGCAGCCACAACTCCCAGGCACAGGAATGGATTCTTTGTTAAAGCTGGGCTGTATATTTGTCACACTTAGAATCTGGATTCCCATTAGACAATAAATAATGCTAAGGTAGGTACCCCACGTCTAAATTCAGAGCTTTATATTATTTGACAGTGCCCCTTTAACTACAAAATCTCAGATAGCCTCTAAAGGTAAAAACATAGCTTTAAGCTCACCAGGAAATGTCATAGCTTCATAAATACTATGAACAGATCTCCTATTCTTACAATTCCAGCAGAATTATTAAATCTATCAGCCACAGATGAATGTGTCAATTTATCTTAATTTCTGAAAATACACTGAGCTCTTTCAGTTAAAACTTCATTTTTCTGTTGCACAGTGAAAGAAAAAAGGGGGTCTTTGCAGAGATAAATTAAAGCAAATTTATCCTTCCATAAATTACCATCTCTGGACTGAAATAAAGCACAGCGTGTTTCAGAGAGGATAAGCAAACAGATGAATGAAGTAGTCTTATTTCCTGCAGATCAAGCAGCGAGACTGTCTGCTGTGGCACTGGAGACAAAGGGCTTGCCTAGCCACTGTCATCACTCTCGGAAAGCAACATTTCCAAAAAGTGCCCAGGAAAAGAGGCTGAATACTGCCACTGCCTCTCCTGCAGATAATGACATTGTTATACCATTTCAATACAGGCAACACAAAGAATAAATGGCTCTAACTGTAATGACACCTCCAAGGAAGGAGGTGTCCCCCCCGTTCCTTCCTTCTACTGTTACGGAGGCCAAGGGACCTCCAACGTGACTTTATTACTTAGGTGGTTATATAAAGCAAACCATAAAAGAAAAGACATTGTCTTGAAAATAATGCATTATCTTGCATTGTTTGCTGTGCAGCAGTACACAGTATGTATGTATGGAAATGCGGCTTGCTGAATATAGTTGGAGTTCTTGAAATGCGTAGCAGCATCAACAATGAGGAGTCTGTTTTGTGAGAGACCAGCCATGACTTGTTTGTTGGGGAGACCAATCTGGAATTTTAGTCATCAAAGCTAAATTGTGCACTATGTTAGCGTCACTACCATCTTCTAGCCTCATGCTGAGGCCAACAGCTTAGTTCACTGGCATCAGACAGCTGTAAGATTATATATTCAATCTCTGATAGAGAAACCACGCAGTGCCCCAAACCAAGTAAAGATTTCTGTGTTAAAACTCTATTTGCTGCAGGCTATGGAAAAGATTCCCACCACTGAAGAGCAGACCAGTCACCTAACTTCAGTGGTCTGGGACACTGCAGTGGGTTTCCTGGAGTGGATTTCTGAGAGCCATATTCCAAGATAACACAAGTAACCAGTGGTTTTCGTGGTCACAGTTCCTCGTTACTATGCATTTTTGGTCAGCTAGCTAACACTTATTTTAAAGCCCTCAGCTGAATGGCTTGGTCAATCCGTAACAGAACTGTCCCCAAGCCAGGTAGATAATGATCTGAAGTCATTGCTAGCAACAGCATTATCCCAGTTGCTGAGGATTTCTTACAGGGTAATTAATAGCCTCACTTCCTTGCAGCCAGGCATCAGATGGATTGACTGTAGACAGTAAGTTATTCTCATCTCGGCGAACTCAAGCTGAGAACTGAGGTACTTAGCTGGGCAAACCATGAGATGCCTGAACCCTCCTTCCTCCAAAAGGGAGAGTAATTAACCTCCTTGCCATAGTGCGTACCAAGAACTGTAACAGTCAGAGCAAGCTCCACAGAAGCCAACTTACCCTTGCTGGGAGGAGCACATGCACCTGAAGATGTGACCACAGAATGGGGGACACCTCAGCTAACCATGCTCCAAAACTCACCCTCACAAATGACTGGTCACATTATTACTGTTTCTTCTTTGTACTATCTTACTACTACCAGCTCTTTCACCTTTAGTCACACGCAAAAGCAAGGGCGAGATAGATCATTCACATTCTGCCTCTTAGAACATTTCTTTTCAAAACAAAAGTAATTTCCAGAGAACATAGCTCACCTTAAAGGATATTTCATACTGCTCTCCTCCCCATATCTCCAGACCTGCATCATACCCTCCCAGCTCCCAGAACCACTTTCTATCGACTGCAAACAGTCCTCCAGCCATTACAGGAGACCTTAAGGAAAAACCAGACTCCATATTACAAACACATTCAAAGATACAGATCTCTAGCTAAACATTTAAAAAAGAAAAAGCAAAGCAAGAGTTGACAAATATTCTTTTCACCATCCAGTGTTCCCAGTGCCTTTAAAGCCCTGTCAAAACATCAAACAGTTGGTTTTGCATTATCTACCAGTTTCCCACTTGCAAATGAGGAGGACCAGACCAGGCTCCCTTCAGAACCAGTCAATGTCCCTCCTACAAACAGGCAAAAGAGTTCACCATTAAGTGACAGGACACAGCCACTCCCAGAGGGACCCATATACTGCGCGTGGGTGCTCTGAGAAGTACAATCAAGTCATTGAGCGTGACCCCAAAAGGTGTTTTGTTGGGCTTTTTGGAACACTGCAGAAGTACAAAGGACAGCAGAACTGTCTCAGTGTTGACAAGCACAGCAACAGCAGAACATAACTTGATCACAGATTTACTTTTGCAATGTATTGCAATCATCAAAACTGCTGTAATTATTCTGCTAGGTTTCCTTTCCCCCACCTGGGAATGACATATAAGCTGCCATTGGTTTGTTGGTTTTGGCAGAACATTAGGGATACTAAGTCATGTTTGAAAGACCTCAGTAATAAATGACCACATTAAATGTTACACATTACAGTTTTAAATGAAACGTTAACTTCTGTGATAATTAAAGTGGTAAAAATAGCAATGAAAAGGAAAGCATTCACAGCTACTACACAATGCATTCCTTTTAAACCAACAAAGCAAACAGCTGCCAAAAAGCAAGTAGCTTAAAACCAGCTTCTGACTTCCACTACAGTGAGGTGTAAACCAACCCTGTAATTCAGTGCTGTTTTGTTAGCCAGCTCTTAGCACACTGCATTTCAGTAACTTACTCAAAAGGATCACTGGGATCAAGTTTCTGTAACTCAGGAGGAATAGGGATCCTCTTGTAATACATCTCCCAGTCAAATGCACCTCGCATTGCGTCTCCAGCCTGAGTCTCATATCCAAAGTGGTCATGATCGATAACATCAATCATAGGGCACACGATAGTCTTGCGGTTTCGGGCAATGCGATCTGAAGATTGGAGAAACACGTTAGAAAACCTGCACCATTTTGTTCCTTTGACCATGAGATTCCAGAAAAGAAGATCAAAATATCAAGTTGTTCAAGAATGACATAACTTTCTTCCTTTTGTTCTTTTTTTAGGCAGATACTCCATTTTAGATAAATTTATCTGGTATTTCTGCAATAATTGAGATACTCAAGCTAGACTGAGAAACAACACAAGGCACTCACGCTACAGTGACCATCACCCAGAAAAGAAAGACGCGGCCCCTGTACCACAGATACCCAAACCACTAGGTTAAAACCAGACAATCTTATACTTGGTGAACAGTCCTCACTTTAACGAGCGACCAGGATGTGAACCCTTTCTGTGTGGATTAAAAGCCAGAGCAATAACCCATCATACCACCTAGCTTTCACTGCTATGTCAGGAAGCAATTCAGACTAATGGCATAACTGCTCTCTGCAGGCTCAAGAAATGTAAGCGTACCTCCTCCCTCAACCTTTTCTTCCAACCAAATAATACAAGACAGGATTAATTCCTGAATAAACATCTGGAACTTCTTAAATACTTTATTACTGAGATGGTCTCTAGTTGGAAGTTAACTTTCTGAGCAGAAGTGACAAATGATGCTTCAGCTTCCAACACACGTCTAACAGAAATCCTTCCTGTGCTTTAAAATTAAAGCATACTATTCGTGTTCTCATTAAAATGGCATTTGAGCTAATTCTGTCCTCCCTCCGTGGGGCTCAGGAAGCTGCAAACGTTTCACCAGATACAAACTCTAGTGAAAGCAACACTATTGCCATCTAATACCCCGCTGACAAATCCGACTAGTTTTTCTTAAATTTACGCTTGACTATTGCTGCCACAATTTATTCAATGGTAGCCTCAGAGAGAGCTTTGACAGGTCACCTGCAATAGGGTTGCAAAGGAGTTTGGTACTGGCCAGAGGCACACAGGTATCAGAAACAGAAGGCATTGTCCTTTCAATTACTTGTCCTTGAAAAGAACTGACACTGTAAAACCGATGCCTCCTTAAAGATGAAGCACTGCCTTGGAAAGGACTGCATGTGTTCTACAAATACAAACTAGCAGCTGTCATTCACAAGAAGTATATTCTGCAGGCTTGCAGACTATGAATTTAAATATAGTTATATAGGAGAAAAAAAAAACAACTAAAAGAAAGATACTTAACTGTATAGAAAGATGCTTTTTGTATCATAAAGCATTTGTCTCTGCAAGCTACTGAGTGACCATGCGATAGCTTACTCATCTAGCAAGTTGTAAATTATTTAAGATTACATTTAGTGAGGAAACAGAATAATATGATCTCTGTTCTTTAAGTAAGCAAAACATGACTGGGTTATTGTAAAGTGCAGGACTCCAGAACAGAAAAAAAAAATCTTGTATAAAAGGCTACAAATTGCCAACAATTCACCCAAACCTTGTGGTTGATTGTTTTTGTTTGTTTTCCCTTTTAAGACATTTCATCTTCCTTTTGTCAAATTATGGCATAAGGGGAAAGGAGCAGGTGGAAATAAAACAAATGCAACACCACCAGCTGTTGCCAGCTCTCAGGCAGCCCAGTCTTCAGCCACGAACGGAACCACATGCTTACCTAACAGAGGTGGCAGCCAGTTCACATTGGCCTCACAATGGGAATCCAAGAAGGTGATGACATCCCCTATTGCCACAGAGGCCCCCAGCATTCGAGTCCTTATCAGCCCTTCTCTCTTTTTGGTTCGGAGGATTCTTACATTTGGGAACTGGGCCATATAATCTTCCAGGCGTTTCTTCAGGTGCTCTGTATGAAAACAAGAAATTTAAATACTGCAATAACTAATTTCTTAAAAACGTGGTTCCTTCTTTACCAGAAGATGATGTCTTTGGAAATAGGTCCTGAACAGTCAACAAATGCAATAAACACAAAGAAGGAAGTAAGAATAATTTTGTTTAAACCCAATGTTTAAATTTAACTTCTTAAACAAGTGTTCTGAAGATGTTGCAAAAGCTTGTGAGCAATAAAAAAAACAAAGCAGAACAAAACAGCAGAGGAAGGTGAAGAGGAATAAAAAGCCAGCTGGTGGGAGAACTTTGTCAGAGCAGACTGCAGGGATTCTTAGGCACTTCTGCAGAAAATCAGTGCAGCTTAGAAGAGAAGCAGGACAATTCACTCTCAGAACAAAACTGCACCCTGTGCATTTAAGTCATGTTCGGTTTCTACAAAACACAAAACATGACCAACCACTCACGCATAAATAAAAAACAGCAAAAAACTCAGTCAGGCATCCTTCAAGCCAGCAAGGCAGGCATAGCCACTGTTATCTATTTGGATGTCTACATAAAATGCTTATCTAAGGAGATATTTGCATGTAAATATGCAAATATTTACACTATCAAATAAGGTCTGGAGCCACATCTGAATCAGGACAGACACTTGTGGTCACTACGATGAACAAGAATTCAAACAGGAAAGCTGCAGAAAAAGATTACTGAGGGATCAAAACAACGAATAGCTTGTTCAGATGTGGAAATAAAAAGCTTGGTCTATATAAAGAGTGAGGGCCACACAGCTGTCTTTATGTCAAAGAGTGGAGCGCCAAAGAAAACCTAAAAACAGACTAAGAGCTGACGCTGGCCTGATCAACTCGGTCAGTCTTCATGCACCTGAAGTTCTGACTTACTTGACAGCCATTCCCATTCACAGTGTGCCAGCCTCTTCATTAATGAACCAATACTATTTGCTGCCATTAGCAACCGATCAAGGCAAAAAAAGCCTTACTAGGCAAGAGCTAGTTTGTCAAATCTAAGCAATTAAATAAGTTTAACGTCTCGCACACAAAACCTGAATGAAGGTAATCGCTCAAATATAAATAACCTCCCAGGTTTGTTTGCCTTAACTACAGGGAACAAAGCAGGAGCTTTGCCCAGATGCAGAGAGGTGTCCTACAAAACTCTGCTCCTCCATCAACAGACTACAGTAGAGCTTCCTTGGCTTCCAAAGCAGGCACGAAAAGCCAGAACTGAAAAGGCAGATAGTATGAAAGTGCTCCCAAAACAGGGCACCAGGAGAGCTGGGTATTGGAACAGCTCTTTTTAAAGAGCAAAAGGGCAAATAAACTTAACGAAGTTATAAGCTCTCCCACATCGTGCTGACCCAGCAATCGTGCTTTAGAGTTTCAGCTACCGGACAGAAAAAAAACGGGCAAAATCGTGATGACTAACACACGTTCTGCACCTTCTCTTTGAAGCAGCCACCTCCTGCCTTCCTTCAAAGATCACCCAAATCAACAACTTGGCTTTTGAGGTATTCCTAGCAGCTCTTCACCCTTTTCAAAGCTTTATTTAACATTCCCCAGGATTTTTTGTTCACAAATGCACTTCAGTGTTTTGCCTGACAAGTCTAATTGTCTCACAGTTTCTACATAGGTTTCCATGCTCAATAGAGCCTTTAGTAGTTCTTGCTGTCTAGCACGCTTTTCCCTCATTCTTTTCAAGTCCCTTCTGAATAGATCCTCTCAAGCAACCAGAAATTTTGTCACTCAATTAGAGACTTTTTCAAATAAGGGCCTTCCAGAGACGTTATACGTTATTAGTGCAGCTGCCTTCCTCCTGAGACACTGGGTAGACTTAAAAAGCCAAACAAAGACAAAAAAGAAAAAGAATGAGAAAAGGAACCAGCACTGTTCTTTAACATCAAAGCTCATCCCTTCCCATTGTCAGCTGATCAAAAAAGATCATTTCACTAGAAAAAAGAAAAAATAATCATCATTTCAAGCATAAATCAGCCAAGCTCAAGCCAAGAGGTACACCTTAGTTAATCTACCCAAGATGAGATAAACCTAAGAGGCTGGTGTTTATTATAAAAAAGGAGATGAACATCACAGAGAAGCTATGGGTCCAATTCTCCTAACAGTAGCCACATTAGACCTAGTGACATTTACATTATGTTAGACCTACACAGCACTGTAAAGCTTAAAAA
This sequence comes from Clamator glandarius, assembly GCA_033459285.1. Classification (NCBI taxonomy): domain Eukaryota; kingdom Metazoa; phylum Chordata; class Aves; order Cuculiformes; family Cuculidae; genus Clamator; species Clamator glandarius. The sequence goes on from JAUNZM010000759.1 coordinate 49,571, forward strand.
AATAGAGAATCATTTAAGTTGGAAAAGACCTTTAAGAACGTTGAGTCCAACCCTTAACCCAGCACTGCCAAGCCACCACTAATCCATGTCCCTGAGCACCACATCTACACATCTTCTAAACACCTCCTGGGCTCCAAAACAATGGAAAATATATAGAGATTTCCTGCAACTCTTTATTTGGATAGAAGTGAGAAAATAAGAACAAAAATTCCCTTAGGAGCTGGCCATAGCTGTAGTGACAATGATGATGATTGCTCTGCTACAGATTACCTCTAGACAAACTGATTTATATTAATGAACAAGCAGCTAAAAACAGAGATTTTCCCAATTTTATAGTGTAACAGGAGAAGAAAAAAAAAAGCCTGACATTAGGAGTCTTCTTACATCTCTGATAGCTGGAAGAAGCAATGAAAAGCATCAGCACCCATGTATTCTCACTGACGCAGGACACACATGTACCAAGTGCTGTCCTTGTAGCCAGGAGAGATTATGCTCAGTTAAACCATTCGCAATTGCTGCAGAAAAATCCATGTTTGATCATTGCATTTTATAGGGTTAAGACTTGTGTATCATGAACTGCAAGCCAGCAGACTTCATTGTATCTACTTTTCCTTACTAAAGAGCCGCAGACTTCCAAGTAGTCTCCTAACAATATACATGGTGAAATGCGCTTCTCAAAGACAAGTTTCTCTTATTCTTGTGCTATTTCTGCCCCAAAGCCTGGCCTCCATAAACCTAGATGGAAAATAGTTATGTTGTTCTATTATACACATTGTCACCATTAAGTCAATTCTTGCTTTTAAAAGAAAATCTCAAAAAAACAAACAAGTGGCATTAACAGCTACAAAATTTTATGAGGCTTTAAAAAATATATTATGGAATCTTGTCACATTGAGTAATTTTTATTACAAGGGCAATTTTCTTTAATGAAAGTTGTTAGGTGAACTGGATGGATTCCAGTGGCTGCACCTACGCTGGGCAAAGTAATACAGCCCAAACATATAAATGAGAGTAAGATTATCTGCAGATTAAAAACTGGGCTGGTAGCTTGCTAACAGACTTTGCAATAAACTTGATATACAGTGTATACATTAACAGTAGCAGTCAAGAACTACTACTTTCTTCATTTTGAGCTGTAAATACAACCGTGTGACTACAGCGGAGAAGCTTCAACAGCAGGAGTGCTTAACATAAGCAGTGCCCAAACTTCCCAAATCAAAACTTTTTCTTCCCTGGCCTCACCATCCAAGCAGAGCTGCCCTCTGATGCCATCAGTCTGGTGAAGACTTGTACCATGGCAAGGACTTTCCAAGACAGGACTTTCTTATGTCCAGTTAAGTTTTCATTCTAGCCACTGCATGCCAGCCAATTGAAAAGGCACCTAAGGAATGTTACCACTTCATAAACAACCATATGCAGAAGCTGGAGGAGGACAGAGGAGCCCAAGGGTTTTTGGTTTTCAGTTTAAAGACGCAAACGTATGTGAAATAAGGCAACTTTGACATGGACCTACAGGACTGGAACACCTTAAATAGCATTGCAGGGTTCACAGGACTCATCTGTTTAATTCAAAGCAGAAGTTAACACAGCCTGTCCCCACTCAGGAGTATCTGGATCCTTCTCATCTTTCTCATTGGCTTGGCCACATTTTCAGAGAAGCTTGTGCAGAAAAGCCTGTATGTTTGTAGCCTGTTGTGAACTGATTTGGCTCTGACCAAAGTAATTTTCCTACAAAAAATGAGTGGAAGAGATCCAGCAATTCTCGAGTTTCCAACAACTTGCCTGCATGCATTAAGTTCAACAGATATTCACCTCAAAAGCTGTTCTGCAATACAAAGGAATCTCAATCCCTTGAGCTCGCAGAGCACCAGGCCACTGCAGTCACAGCTCATAGACAAAGCCTGGCCTGCTTTGTGCAGTTTTCTTTCCCCTAAATCACATGCATAACATTTTTTTATATATGTCCCTATAACATCTCTGCAGTATTTGGCAGGGAAGGGAGGACCAACATTTGTCACGGAAAATTAACTCACTTTAAATGCCAGTCAGGACACGAAACTATGACACAGATTTATATCAGGAGAAGAATTTTGAGGGAAACATTACTACTGTCCTGCTAGTACAATGCTTCATGGTTCATATGTTACCTTAGACCCTATCAGCTGCGGTTTCTGAATTTCACACTGTACAGCACACCTGCCTATGAGTACCATCAACCCAACCTAGAATGAGCAGCACCGCAGGAATCAAACATTCCCAGACACTCTTCCATATTAGGCAGGTCACATGGGTGAAACCAAAGTTCCCTCTGCCCTACAGTGTCCTGTCCCCCACTGAAGCACTTTGCTTCAGTTTACACACAGAAGGCTGAAGATGATATGAAGATGAGAGAGTGACTATATTCTGGGAATTCAGGGATTCTTTTCCCTCCTGCTGAAGGGGACACAGGAACAGAGGACTGGAGAATCTGAAGAATTCCCTTTTTAACAGATAGGACTGGTTTCCCTTCCCTGTAGGTCATTTTGTCTGCTTTCTAACCACCAACACTTAAAATGCAACTGCTCATATGGCTTTTGTTTGCAGGTTATTCCAGCCTCCCATCCCTACCCTCCCACATGCAGACACGCTTGTTTAAGATTACAAATGAATCCATTCATCTTTACTTAGATACTTGGCCCTAACATGCAGTTTAAGAGTTTAAGAATAGATTATACTTCTTTCTGAATCTATCACAATGTGCAAGCCAGGCCTCCCTGAAATAGAAAGCTCTACATCATTGAAATTAACTTCTTCCCCTGTTTTGGTGCAGATGAGTAATCATTTTAAATAACAAAATATGCTGTTACTCAAACAGGCAGCACTTACACATGTTTTAATTTTCTTTCAATGTTTTCACTCTCTGAAGTTGGTTGGGAAAATAATAAACTGATTTAATAAATTGTACTATGAACATCAGTCCCAATAATAGCCAACTGATTAAGCTGATCACAGCCTTCCAAGCTGAATCTTCTTACCAACAAAGAAAAAAAAGGCCTGGGAGGGGAGAAAATTAATATCTATTGCTCCACTGATTACAGTTCTGTGTTAGACTCTTAAAGGGGAGGGGGCCCTATTTCCACTGCCTATTGTGCAACAGTGTTGGCTCTCAGAAATCTTCACAAATGAAAACTTGGAGGGGGAAAAAGGGTTTCTATGTATGGAACAGTAGCTGAAAGTGTACCACCTCACTTGCTAATATAGCAGTCATCACTGCTCAGCTTGTAACAAAGATCAAAAGAACTAGGTTTCTGGAAATCTTACTGACGCTGCTCTCAAAGTGTTTTAAAACTAAGCTTCCATTTAAGGTACAATAAAATGAACAAAAATGGAAGTGTGGGACTTAAGAAATAAGTCAGACTGCCAGTTGCTGGGGCAAAGACCACTTGTGTGAGCATGAGCTGTGCACTTTGATAAACTCAAGTGCATAAACATCTGCTGTCTTTCCTGTAATATCAATTACTTCCTGAATTTGCAAAGGTACCAGCTCATACCTTCCTCCAACCCTGCAGCAGACCTACAAACCCAGCTCAGTAATGGCTTCAAGAGATACTAGTACTGAACGCAGAGACAAAGGCGTAATCTTAAAATGAGAAAATTCACATTTACTGGCATTAGCATATAAATACACCCAGACCCTAGGGAAAGTATAGTCAGCTGCATTTCCAAACAGGGAAATACAGAATAATCATCTTAGCTACAGTATAACCTCTTAATCTCTCAGGAAAGTTTCATTTGTAAAGGCAGTCTGTTCCAACTATTTCTTCCTGAAGGAATCCAGAAAAATCCAGTTATTCATCCATCCTTCATGCTGTAAGGTTTAAGCACCTTTTGTTTCTTAGAAGCAGCGAAAACAACCTGTTGTGTACGCATCGGTTCTTAAGTCCTATGTACTGACTCCCTGGTCAATCCACATCAACATTTCCTCCAATGCCATAACCCCTCTTTCCCAGGAGGAATAGTCATTCTCATTAGCTTACTCTTCTCCCTTCCCAATTCGTTAAATATGCACCAAGATTAAAGCACCCAGTTAGGTTTTTTCCTCTTTTGTTGACTACATTAGATCTAAAGACATGATTTTGTGACTTTCAGTCATGTCCTTGTTGATTGCTTTTAACATCAGAGAGAACATTTTGCTGACATACGAGCTAGATAGCTGCAGGTTTTGGCCTATGCAGTCTTTGTAGCAGCTGAAACAGAAGTGAACTTCTTGCAACACACTTAATATTCAGCTCAAGTTTGATGTAGCCATGGTGACAAGCAGGAAGGGTATTACTGTCCCAAATAGTGCTTCAAACCAGGGAAGCTGTGCCCTCATCTAAAGGCCAAATAGGAGTCTTCGATTATCCAGCTGTTTCACCAAGGGAATGCCCACACTCCTGTTCAACACAAATGGACTTCTAAAGTGATAAACACTGTATGGGACAGTGAAAACAGTGAAAAACATTAAGACAAGCCACTGTACCAATGGCATCGCCTCTCCCAGCACCCAGCAGTCAATACACCACCCCCTACACTGCTTATCAGGATCCTGTGAGTTTGTACTCTCCTTTTTGTACTAGGGTTAAAGATCATGAGATTAGTCCCTCATTGCCTTACATCATCAACTGCTTTCTCAGCACTGGAGAGACAAGCAAGGGTGCAAAAGCGCTTCAGAATTCTGCTCACAGGACAGAACAAACCCAAGTGGAACACGATTCCTCTACAACCCACAGGCTTCAGAACACTGTGGGTGCACGGGGACTGAGTCAGAACAACATGCTGTGCTAGAGGGATTTGCTGTGTCTGCTTCTGGTGAGCATGTCTGAATATATTCGCTGTTGACAGTGATGTCCTGGGTAGGATATCATGACATGAACCTAAAGTACACAACTAACAGCAAGAAAAAAAACTTGCTATCAGTTGGAGAGATGCAGGCAGATGAAGCGTTAAGATATTTCACATTGAAACATTTTGGAACATATCAAAGCTGCAAGATTAAAGCCTTGGAAGTCACTGAGTTTTGTCGGGAAAAAAAAAAAAAGGCAAAACCCACCAACCCAAAACAAAACAGTCCTCAGAGATTCAGCTTTGCCTTTATCAACAGTATTCATGAACAAAGAACTTTTTGGCCTTAAAGTATTTGCTCTGTGGAAAACAACAAAAAAAAAGGAAAGGTTCCAGAAATGGCACAAGAATTAACAGAAAATTCTACTCTGGACTTTTGTCTTGTTAGAGAACACATCATTAGGTCCAAGCTATAACCAACTAGAAAGCTGATTTGATTTGGTAGGCGTGTATCCCTTTGGAGTCCAAGGGCTTTGATCTCAAGTGAGGAAGACCAACTATGAAGCCTACAATTAATAGCACAGACCTACAAAACCCTTTGCTTTGGGGTTGCAGCCAAATGGAATACTGGAAAACTGATAATCCTTCATTCCTAAAACAGTGCCCATACATTAATAACCATGAAAGCCAAAGCAAAAACATGTTTGTCTTGCAGTCTCTATGTCAGAGAACAGAAAATGAAGTATTTGGCAAACGAAAAAATTAACAATACAGCTACACGAAAAATGTAGACACATTTGACTTTTAGTAGCAAACTCTGGCATGTCAAAAGGATATTTTACAAACTCACACTTCGCTCTTTTCTTCTGGACCTCTTCATCATCAATTCCCAATGCTTTTATTTACTTTATTGTCAAGAAATGCAACTATTACAGTGAATTACTGACATATGCCAGAAATGTCAATAAATGTATTGCATCCTGAAGCACAAATCTTGGACTGCTCACAGCTGTGTTGATACCAAAACTAAAACACCTGATGGACAATATTGTCCTCATCTGACTCATTCATTTTAGCTGGATGACAGAGGGGAGATGGCAGTACCAATAGCTGAAGGTCCTCTGCTTTTAAATCTTGAGCCTTGACTTCCACCGTTCAGCACGGTTAACCGCTGTGCTCCAACAGGGACATCCCGGCGTGCTTTGCTTATGGTTAACAGGCAACAGTGGTGCTCATGACATTTATGGATAGATGTTATATAGAGAGAATGAGTGCAGCATTTCTTTACTAAGAAAATATCACTGCGATTAAAACTATATAGAAAAGGAATGTGCTTTAGATTATCCACTTTTATTTTCAAATGGCAGCAGCATTATCTTCCAATTTTCTCAAAGTGAAGAAGTTTCCACCTTTATCAGAGTCCCTATAGGAACAGTACTATAGGTACTGCTTTGTCAGTACCACCCAAAATGTATTCTTAAATAGCAGAAACTATGATTATCAATAAGAGACAATGCATATGAGTACTGGCAGAGGGTGTTTGAATCACAGTTCTAATTAACTTCTTTATAGAAGCAGCTGTAAAGCATTAAAATGCTGATTTGCACTGCAGCTGACAGATATTTAGATTTTTGACTCCTAGCAGACTAGGACATGTACTTCAAGGTGAGGAGAATAAAATCAAAGCTGTTTTTCTGCAAACTTCCAGTAACAGAAGCTACATGCATAAGGTTTCTTGGTAGCAAGCAATGCAGTTAGATTTATTTAATGAGCTGTAATGGAAACTCTGCTCCTCAATTATTTATTGTTTTTAAACTTTAGTTTGCTAGACATCGTTCACTACATAATAATTAGCTTAGAAAGAGGTCATAGTAAACTCGACCTTTTAAAGTTACCTCTTCTCCTTTCTAGAAGGATCCTTCAGCTGCAGCAAGTTATGTTAAAGTAATAAATAGAAGATGATGAAAATTAAACTGGTTAGTTAATTTAGGCTGTCACAAAAAAGCTGAAGTAAACAACTACAGCTGGCTCTCAGGTCCCTTAAAAGCTAGGGAATATATTTTTAACACTCTCCAGCCATTGCCTAAAGAACGATGGAAGTTTTACATATCCCTTTATGAAGGGCATACACAGAAATAGTGTTTAAAGATACATTAAAAATGAACATTCAAAAAAGGGAAACAAAAATCAAATCCCATGCACATTTCCCTAGGGATCCAAAGCAAGCTCTGTCAGTTACAGTTGCCTAAGGTACCCACTGCCTACAAGACACTGCCAGAAATGGAGAATAACAAATTAATCTCTTTTCATTAACGAAAATCTGACATCTGCCTCAGGATTTATTTTATTCTTCCAGTCCATTTGGTGTTCACTACCAAACAGAGTACTTCTAAGTTCACAAATTCACTCCCACACCAGTACAAATGCTCTGCTGCACTGCCTATAAGTCACACTGGAGTTTGGGTATCACACATCACAACCAGACTGTGGGTCGCAACCACTTAAATGACTTCAAAGCTAGTTTCGCTTTGCAATACTTGTGCCACTTCCAGAATCACTGATATTCACCAAAGCCAAGTCACTTTCTACAGTGAAAAATTACATCAGTGCTGCCTTCCATCAGCAGCATTTTAACAGTGAAATTCTTACTGCTCACTGTGACCTCACACACTTGATAGTGTTAAACAACAAGACAAATGACCAGACCAACAAACTGAGCATCAAGAGCCTCAGATTTATTGATATGCAAACACTAAAATGAGCATGTTTCATGACAGACAATATTGTTTGAATGAAAGCAGAGTACCTGTGTTTTTTGACTTAGAAGTTTCTCCACCCAGAACCACCAGCCTCCTCCCAAGGGGAGATCTCACTGACAGTTACTTCAAAGCCATTATTTATGAGTGTGTGAACAGACCTGAAATGATCTGCAATGAATTCTAACAGCAAGGAAAAAAAAATCTCCCTCTTTTGCAACTTAATTTACAAAAATAATCCATTTATCTAGTTGTTTGAGACAATAGTTACCACAACTTCTATAAGGGACCTTGAAAGCAACATTTAAGAAAAGGTTGTGGAAGAGCACAGTTGCCTAAGAAAACCTTTGCTTATGTTAAGGTAAAAAGCTTTAAAAGAATCACATTTAAAATTCAGTAAGAAAGACTGTCACCACTTTGTCCTAAGCACAGTCACCCCATATGCAGAGATGTACCAACCAGATGCACTTTAGCACATTTAAGAGAAAAAAAAATTACTTTTACACTGCATGTGCCTGAAGATGAAAAGATAATCTCTTTAGCTGCATAAATCCTTCACTGTTCCATTTAAAGATCAAAAAGAATTCAAGTATTAAATCCTTTTCTATTTCAGATAGTAAGAACATGATGTCTTTCTATTAAGGCCTGGCAGATGTGGTTAATGGAACAGGGTTGTATTTGCTACATACCTGATGCTGCACCAAATGACACATTAATCACCCCTTGCCTTCTCCCTTCACACACTACTTAGTGACTCCTGCCCTTCAGACCAAATTATGCTGCATGTGGTTCTGCCAAGTAGCCTTACCCACATCTGTTTTTCCATTCAGATCTTCCCATATGGCTACCTCCAGAATTACGTGTACTGCAATATAAAGAGAGATTTAAAAAGTCACAGGGATTTTAAAGGGGGATAAAGGAGGATTTGGCTGTTGTTCCTTCTGACACTCGCTGGACAGATGAGCTCTGACACTCTACTCCTCTGCCAATAAACGTTCAAGGATGGTGTGGAGAGAGCGCGTTGGTGCAAAGCAAAGTGATGTGACTGGCCCTAGGTGAGGGGAGAGGGCAAACTCAGAGAAAAACGTTGGTCAAACCAAGGGCTGAGATGACACTGCTTGGGGAAAACACTCCTTAGACTCCCTTATTAAAAGGCTTAAAAGCGTCTTACTGCCTTTCAGAGATGAGCAGTGGCCACATGCCAGAGTCTGGGCTCACAATGCTTCGCTGTCTCAAATGTTAAAAAGCAGCTTGAATTCCTGCTGCACAAAGCTCTGCTGAAAAAAAAATACACCTAAAGAAAAGGGTGAGTAAAAGTGGGAAAGAATAAGAAAAATGCTGAACAAATAAATATTTTCAGGACTCCCAACAGAGATAATTTTCACTAATTAAAGCAAGGCTCAGGGAGAGAGGGTAGTTTTAGAAGAAAGACAAAGCGAAATCTGGAACCTCCCTAACAACGCCCTCAAGGGACGAGATCCCATACACACTTATAACGAAATTTTCTCCTCAAAATCAATTATAGTCAGGTATGTGTGCCTCCTGCACAACACCACATCAAAATACACTGTGTTTAATCTAAAAGCCGGGAAGTTGACTTTACAAATGTCACTGTCGCATAGGGTTAAGAATACTCAAGTACTTCAGCTGAAACTGTAACGGCCTCGCAGTGGTGGGTGCAGATTTTAACTGGTTACCTGAAGAAGGGTGTGAAGTCTTCATGTATTGCCACCGCACAGACCTACAGTGTGGTGAGGCTCACCAGCCCTGCTGGGTTAACGCTTCCAGAACAATCCTGATGTTTGGAGATTGCAGTATTTTCAGTGCTGCCACAGTCAACTTTCTTACTGTGGCAACATAGTGCCTTGCATGTAATGTGCGCTTTAGAGATGACTGACGCTGCAGTTCACAGTCTTCAACAGGGGACAACACTTGTTCTAAAACACTGTCATTTATACAAAAGTAGTTGTAAAAATGAGTAAGAACAAGCTGTCAATCAATATGCAAATAAGTGAATGCTGAAACGTGACATTTATGTGAAATTTAAGCACTTCGTTACTGTCAGGGATTTCTGTCAAACTAAACCATAAAACCAGACTCACCCAAAGTACTTCTGAACCACCTTTGTGGCATCTACATCTTCCTCTCAGCACAGAGCTAGTCCCAAGTACACAGCAAGATATTTCTTTTGAATCACATTCAGTAATTAAGTCATAGCTTTTTAGCACACAGTACATTTACAATGCCTTGAATAATTTAAAAGTTACGATTGCTGCAGAGGGTGGAAAGGTAAAAACCCTACCCTGTTTTACATAAAAGGAAGGGCTGAAAAACACACGATGTTGGTTTGTTCCAGACAGACACACAAATGCAAACAAGTGGTTTAAGTTTTAGAGGTATTGATATTCCCTGGATAGTAATTCCTTTTGGTGACTTGACAAGGGAACCAGTGATTTGGACATGAAGGATGCTTGTGTAGCCCATCTTAATAGGTCTACCCTTCCGATATGTTTGGATCCTCTCATTCTGAAGTTTTTCTTACCTATAAAAGGCATCCCTCTCATAACATCCTCATGGACAAGTTGATGAAATGTGGGCTAGATAAGCAGACAGTGAGGTGGACAGAAAACTAGCTGAGCACTCAGGGTTGTAATCAGCAGCATAAAGCCAAGATGGAGATCTGGACTCTCACTCGCTGTGCATCCCAGGGTCTGATATCGTGGCTAACACCATTGCACATGTTCATTCAAGACTTGGACGACGGACTGAGCGTACCCTCAGAAGGCCTGAAGAGGATACAAGCCCAGGAGACATGGCTGATACGCCACTCACAGGGGCTTTAAAATGTGAGAAAAATAGACCAACAGGAATCTCATGAAGTTCAGCAAAGGGAAATGCAAATTCCTGCACCCGGGGAGGAGCAACCCTATGCACCTTTATGGAGTGGGGACCCAGCAGCTTTAAAGAGACATTTAGACAGGCATCCTGCAAAGAGAAAATGAGCTATCCTCTGCCCTCTTTTCCTTCAGCTTAAGCCTATTTATTTATCTAGCAAGAAACTGAAGACAGCTTTACAAATGTTCATGCAAACACAGAGACAGCTGATACAGTAGAGATGTCCACAACCAAGAATTAGATGGAAACCAACAATTCATTTAGTACAAGGCAGAGACTAAAGATGAACAGCTTGATTTCTCAAAACCACAGCTAGATTCAGATTGTAGGTCTATGGACTGAAGAAGATCCTGAAGAATCATGAACTGTCTGTCTATTATTCCTCACCTGCTTTGCCTGCTATAAATAATAAAATGCCATCAGGGCTGATACAAAAATCTGCAGTGTTACAAACTAACCTGCATTTCAACTTCTCCCCCCCCTCTTCCATTTCTACGATATAATAGAACCCACTTATCACTCAGCAGCATTGTAATCAAATAATCAAAAAGCAAACAAATTTCACATCTGACAGTCCCCAGGAGAAAACTGATATACATGAAAAAAGCATTTTAGTTTACTTAGGGCTATTCTGGTAACAACACGCTCGGAGGGATACAATTAGTACCCTGCAAGCCAGCATATGAAAAGGCTTAATTTAACTGAGATCAGAACTAAAGAATAGCGACGGAAATTAAAAGTGAAGCTAGAAATCCACACAGGGCTCCCACAACTAAGTGGTTTTATGATCAGGAATTCTAAAGTTGTAATTCACTTGTATTGCATTTTGATTTCCACTTATCCAGAAGGGTAGGTGTTATTTTGGACCACCCTGAAATAGATGAGGTTAATCTGGGGAGGCCAGTCTGTGGGTCTTGAGCGTTTTTCAGTAGCATAAAGGAAGAGGCAGACAACACCAGGCAGGTTAATTCATATTCTCCAAGTCTGCTGAATGGGTGCTTCCCTCTTCCATATAACCTAATTGCTACAATTATTTTGAAATACTTATGGTCAGGAGGAGAAAGTCTTTACATCACAGGTTTCTCAACTAAGTTTGTTAGTAAAACACAGTTTTACTAACAATACTAAGCTGATACTAGAGACCACTATTAGAGAAAGTAAAAAATAGCCCCACAATACTTACTGTGTTACGGCCAACAGCACATGCTGGGAAGCAGCTCGTTTTAAAGTAACTCAACCTAACAAGGGAATCCCCACAGAGAAAGATTCAAGTGTCAGCAGTTAGCTGCTGGCAATGACAATGTGGACCTCATGGCAAGCTGGATGCTACGACTGTACTGCATGAGTCTACTGATAGGCAGCCTTTCCAGAGCACTGTGGAATCCAGCACTGAATTTGCATCATACTACAGGCATGCAAAAAAATTTCAGACAGTGAGTTGTTCCAGCACATTTTGGTTTTTCAAATACAGAACAAAGGAAACCCTTCAAAAAAGTGACTTGTAAAGCTTTTTGCTGCGCTCTGTTAAGATTTACTGTCATCAGGATAGCCTTTTTCAGTTGAAAAATGTTTATTGCTAAAGGTCACAGAATTGTCTGTCTCAAACAAATAAAGAAATAAATGGCCGTTGACACTTCCAGATGATGATTCATCTATGCAAGAGCTCCAGTAACGCAATGAAACACAGCTGCCTCAGGTATGCTGCACTCCACAGCAGCTACCAAACAACCCAGAAATTTGTCTTCACTCTCCCATGACTTTGTTAGCCAACTTCTCACCCCTCTTGATAGTCACACCAAATTTTCCTTACTCCCAAGTTTACAAATAGATGAAAAAACTATGAAAGTAATATCTGCCAGAAAAAACACTGATATGTGTAGCAGTGCGTTTCCACATTTCCTATATTTACTATTAGCAAAGTCCTCTTCACTTTATGTGAAGTAAAAATTCTCTGCGTGAGAGACACAGATGAAAGAAACTACAGAAACCAGTGCAATAGTAGAAGACAGCAACGCTAACAGAACCACAAGGGCAGCTCAGCAAAGCCCAGTATGTTTAACCCCAACACAGGTCAGTACACAAGAAATGCTAGCAAGAGGATTAAGTCAGGTTTTTGAAGCCTAGCTTTTTAAAGAGTTAAAGTGCTAGAGGTCTGTTTAGAAAACCCTTCTGTGAAAGGCCATCACGAGGCACAGAGTATTTCTGATATTTTATCCTGTCAGGGTAGCTCCTCAATAAAAAAATTAATAATGGATTTTATTGAGTGATCTTCTTTTTCACCTTTCGCTTTTCACTGGAGTTTATGATGACTACTTACTGATCTCTTTGGGGAAGAAGCTGACATTTACGGTTCATACTATGCCTCTCTGATCTCAAATGCAGCCTCTACTATCACTACGTGATTCTATAATTCAAAAAGAAAGATGCCGTTACAATTTTGTGGGACTAGCATTGGAAACAGAAGCACATCATCCCATCTTGCAGAGGACTAATAATTTTTAAATTTCAAAGAAAAATCAAGAAATCGCTCCTCATTCTTTTTACTGCTCACTCGTTCTGTGGCCCAACACTGATGATCACCGGCTCAGATATAGGGTTTTTATCACCCACTCAACTGATTCATGAGCAACATAAACAGAGCAGTGGCCTAAGAGTGCAAAGCCAAGAATGTGCCCTTTTCAAACACGTAATACATAGAGTGAAAGTTTTCCTGGAACCTCTGCCACTTCCTGTAGATCAGTTTGAGGCAATAAATTATCAATTGTCAGGTATTGGCTTGAAGCGTGGTGTGGTTTTGCTTGTTTGGTTTGTTTTTTAAAATGCATACAATGGGTAAATTAAAACCAGAAATCTATAACACGGCCTTGAAGTCAAGATCATGTGTTTAGGACTTAACAGCCTCCTCAAGACTATTTAAACCCAGGGAGGGATGTGGAAGCCAACCCCAAGTGTGGTTAAGGAATAATGCTGACTGCTGGAAAAGGAGGAGTCAGCAGGAAATGCTGCAGTTTCTGATACAGATATTTCATCCTAACCAGTAATTGTCCCAACATGCATAGATCAACTGAAAAAAAAGGCTTTTATTAGCACTCTCTTTGCCTGTGTCATTCTCTTCCCTCCACAATTCAGCTCACTTTCCACTAGTTTTTTATATCCACCTATAAATAGATGCTGCACACAAATTAATCTCCGTTATTTCTTGCAACCTCTGTATGAAAGAAGGATGACTGATGGAGAAGAGCTTGCATCTTATCAGAGGCTGGTGTCCAGCAGGAGTGAACTGGACAAACAGCAAGTGCACAGACTAACTAGGAGCAGGGGTGGCAGCACCAGGAGTGGTTCCTTTTGCCTGGTTGGGAGGGCACATCTAGAGAACAAGGAAAATGGATCCACAGGAAACCAGATTTCATTACTTTCACTTCTCTAAAAAGAAACTTGTTTGTACAATTCAGTTGTGGTTACAGCATGAGCTTGTCTAATTTGCTTCTACATTGAGAAGGAATAAAGAGACCTTGTGGGAGGGTGTTTATTTTTCTCCTCAGCTTACTCTGAAAATCCTCTAAAGAAATAGATATTTTATATAGCATTGATTTGTTCAAACCTGCATGGCTTGCTTGCAAACTAGAGATGTACTTGTAGAACAAATACTACAGCTGTTGGATTTTGCTTATTTGAAAGTCAGTATAGGTCATAACGCTAAATACTCACGAGCTTGTTTCCAAACTCATCTGAGGAGCTCCATCCATGTCAGATTTTTGGAGGTGTATCCTGTAGTATCTGTGAAGAGAGCTCTTTTCTCTTTTCCTCCAGTTGAGTAATTTCAGTGTCAGAACCTTTGAACTCTGCAGCTCATACAGCTAAATAGTCTTAGTAATTTTAAAGGAGAAAACATGAGTTCCTAGATTTGATCATAACCCCTTAAAATCACTGCACCCTCTTCAACACAGGAGAGCATCAGCTACTTCAAAGGACTTTCCCGGTGATATTTCTAGCTATGCAGTGTCTACACGATAGAGGAATTCATTCCTCATTCCACTTGATTGCCTTTTCCAGCGTAGCAAGGGTGCAAACTACAAGATATGGATTTGATGGCTTCTCATGTACTGGAGGACAGTTCACCTGAGCTCTGCTGCTGGCAAGTAAAAAAACCGTAAGTCATACACACATTTTCAAGTTCCTTGATCCCTCAGGTAGGTAAACACAGGTAGGTAAACATAGGTGGAGATTTGCATACAAATTACCATACCTCTGTCGCTGAAGTCATCCACCAGCACTATCTCTGCTATCAGCTCAGGAGGGGAGCGATTTAGGACGCTGTGCACCGTTCGGAGGAGAGAGGACCATCCTTCATTGTGGAATGGTATTATCACGCTAGTGTTCGGAAGCTTCTCCAGGTACAGCTTATTCTTGCAGCTGGACACAGGTAGAGTAAGGTTAAAAGGTGGTGCCGAAAAACATCAGCACTTCCATGTTAATTACCGTCAAGTAAGTTAGTTCATCCTTTACTTCTCAAATTGATGCAAAGTGCCTGGAAAAAAAACCAACCCAACCTTCAGGCCAGTATTGACCTGATCTGTCTACCTGGCCAAAAAAAAAGAAATTCCATATGAAGTGAGGATTGTTAATAGCTAGCAATGCTTAGCGACACAAAGCCAGAAGGATCTATAAGCTGCTGATATAAAGGAAATCTCAATTAGAGCTTGAGATACACAAATAGTTGTTTTTCCTGTTCTTATATCTCAAAGATTACCAGGAAGAGGAATTTCTACAAAGTTGTTTCAGAAGTTGAAAGTATCTCTTTAGACACTATCAGGAGAGAAGCAAATCACTCTACTCGCCTGTATAACTGTCATTAAATTTTTTTAAGCCAAATTTGCAGGAAGTAAGGATTTTGTGTGACTGCATTTCCCCAAAAGAGTCCCAGAAGTTGAAGACTTTATGAACAACAGGCAGAAATTATAATTGCATGGTAAGAACTACTCAATAAACCCACCTCTCTCAGTAACAGATCCAACCTCTACCAAAGGCTTCCTTTGTCACATTGGATAAATTATTATAAATCCTACTTTTCCTAAGCAATCAGTTTGTGTTCCCCATTTTTCAGCAG
This sequence comes from Clamator glandarius, assembly GCA_033459285.1. Taxonomy (NCBI): domain Eukaryota; kingdom Metazoa; phylum Chordata; class Aves; order Cuculiformes; family Cuculidae; genus Clamator; species Clamator glandarius. The sequence continues at coordinate 65,132 of JAUNZM010000759.1, forward strand.
GTCTAGTTTGACAACTGGGAGCAGTTCTGTGGACAGAAGTGAAGGAATCTGGGCTTTGAACACAAAGCACTGCAGAACATAAGACTGGAGAGTTGGGTCTGCAGTCCCTGTGTGCACCCCTGGAATTTGGGGGTGTTTTCCTACAGTGTTAGAGGAAATAGGGTAATGCTCTCTTGCCTCGTAGGAGTCTTTTCAAGGTAGTTTCATGCTGGAAATTCAAACTGCAGTAATAAACACAGTGTTTATTTTCCTGCCGGTATGGAGCTAATAGTGAAGTATGGACATTGTTAAACAGGTAAGATTTAAAGCCAAACAATGAAAAATTGTATTTAAAAAATACCCCGCAGCTGCTTATGAGAGGACAAAAATCTATCGCATTCTCAGAACCCCACCTGTCCAATGCAAAACAGAGGTGGCTACATGAATAGAGATTTTTAGAATATATTAACAATGTCGACAGCACGGCAGGCAGGGGAGGGAGGCCATGCTCCATACTCCACTCCCTGCCCTGTTACATTACCAGATCTCTCACACAGCTTGCAACAGAGCTGATTTGCAGACTCATATTGCCAGGCACTCGCACGGGCTTCCACTCTGGGCACAATGCAGTGCATGCACGTGGGCAATTCCCTCCCTGTTCCCCAGAAGGGCAGATGGAAACAAAGGCAGCTCTGGCAGTTGCAGCTTTTTCCTAGAGCCTTTCTCAGGGAATGGAGAAAGATGCACCTACGTCATACGAGCTCAATAAATCCGTGAAGGAAGTGATCTGTGGTGCCTGCGTGAAAGGACAGCAGCTTATTCGGGGTCTAATGAATTGTCTTGGGGTGCTGCCAAGAACTTGCAGGCTATGGCTGCAACGCATAGATGCACGATGCAAAATAAAGCTGCATTGACTGCTTTCATCCAGTGCTTGGCATTGCAATCTTAGCCTTCTTCTGAGAGAGTTACTAGCAACAGCTCTGTTCCATTAAGAAACAAGAGTCCTCAAATCTCTTCTGAATTTTTTTAAACTGGAATTCTCATTTTCTGACTAACTTTAACAAGTGGAAAACTTTAGCTATTAAGTTTAAGCAGTAAGCAAGAGAGAAATTGTTTCTCTCCATCTACTGCATCTATAATTGCTTTACAAGACCTGCAAAATTAGTATTTGATATTAAAAAACCCAGGAGCACTTAAAGGAAGTGCTAACAGAGGAAGACACAATTGTTAAAACAAACAGCTGTATGTGTGCACCAGGCAGGCACACTCCCCTAGCCCCTTGATTCCCACAATCAACAGAAAGCAGAGATGACATTATTTGGTATATAAAGTTCCATACAAACCACCTCAGAAGGGAGCAAACACGTTGGTTGCTTGTCCTTCCCCACCCAGGTCAGCTGCTGGGGAGAATCCCAACTGTGGTCCCAAAGCTTAGATAAAGGACAGGATAGATGCTGCATTTTCCCCAGTTCACCTTCTCCTTACACTACCTGCTGTCTGCAGGCACATCTCCACTGAGAGTCTCTATTATTTCTTACTCTGTGTAAAAGGTCAAGTAAAGCAAGTGCTCCAAAACTCAGCTTTCTCCTTTCTAGAATGCTCTTTATGGACTTGGTCTCAGCTGAAATTTGTTATAAATTTCCCTCATCAAGCTCCCAAATAACACAAACCATACGAATTCAAGAATATCTTTTTTAATGACACATGGAATTCATAAAAGACCTTTTTAGTGAATTCATTTACTGCAAATCTCCATTATACGTAACCCCACTTGCTGCCGCTGCCCAGCCAGTTGTAGTATCCGCTATACACATGCTGTTTATCCTCTCCCTGAGACATCCATGGTTATAACTCACTACACTGGGGGAAAGGATGTGTCAAGCAACAAGCAAACCAGCTACAGCAGCATCATTAATCACAGCTTAAGTAGTTGGTGACCCAGATGCTACACTTATTAATTTTAACCAGGGACTAGAGTTAAAATTTTCACATTTTAGAAAAGTTTAAATAGCAAACTTAGAAATGAAGAGTCAGCAACATTTGGAAACAACAGGCAATGTCAGATAATGCATTAGAACCTCAGATGAGGGAACACTGGCATTATCTGATGTTTAAATTGTCAGAGGCTGTGACAGCCCCTGTAAATGGAGGCCAGGTATAATTTAGGTTAGCAAACTCAAATTGTATTTCCTAGAACTCAAGTATGGGCTGACCAACAAGCCTCTTCAGTTCCCTGATTTATCTTTATGTTTGAATATTTCAACTGCATGCCTAAAATATTTATGGAGCTATACTGACTACTCTGGTTTATGAGTTGATTGAGAAGGAGTGTTATGCCAGTGTATTTGATTAGTTTGCTGTGACAGCTGAAGAGGTAATCTCTCAAATGTGCAGCTAACAAATTATAAAACCTGACTTCTCGAAATTATATCTTGTGAATAAAGTAGATGTTGAATTCACATTCACTAAACTGTGATAAAAACAGCTTTACACAAAACAACCTTTCATTCAAATGTCTAACAATGTTTTCAGATTAAGAACTGCACAAACAGTATTTAAAAATCTCTCAGCTTTGTATAAACAAGGGTTAAGTCCTAACTTGCTAATGAAAAACTCCTGGCTTGCACAACATCCAGTTTGACACCATCCTAAAGGTTAATGAACTCAAAAAGCCAGCATTCAATTGGAACTAGTTTCTACTTGTATATCCTGACGAGGTTTTTATGAGGAAGACGTTGATTTATGATAAAACTCCTCATACATAATTGAGTGGAGCTACTCAAGTCTTGTTCTTCTCCCAAACCCTTCATGGCCACTTCCAGCTGGTGGTCAACATAAGAACCAGGAAAAGCATTTAGTGACAAAGTCATCACCCAACTATACTAAGGGCATTTGTCAACTGAGTTAACAGTTACACCAGTTTCCACTACAGAAAGCAATAGCTCCACCTTATTAGTTGCTAAAAGCTATTGGCTGACTCAGTAGGCTCAAGAACTGAATGGTCACATTGCAAGAAGGGAGGAAGTCATCTCTGGAATCAAGTTCTCTTCTGTGCAGGGTTGCACATTTTTGTTAATTTTAAGTAATTTGGAATAAAAAGGGGGTTTTTTATTATATATGGTCTCCTCTATTTCCCATTGCAATTACTATATATTGTCGCTTATTTAGGAGATAGCAAGACCATGATGTGAAAGGATTGTATTTGATGAACAAAGGTACGAAAACTACCACCATCACTACCAATAATACCACACTCCTGAAGATGTGGTAATTTAGGGCCTGTAAATCTTCCCTCACAGAAATGCAAACTATATACTCACTTGGGATGTCTGATGTCTGGAAGGGAACGATTCAGAGAAATTTTATCACTCACAAAGATATTAAAGCCATTTTCCCTGTATGCCTGGTCCACTCGCTCTGCATCAGTCATTGGGTAAGGCTTTCCCTGTTCTCCATTTCCTACAGAGAGAAAGTAAACATGCATCATTATTACTAATTGGTGCTTAACTCGTCAGAAACTAACTCATATATCAAAAGGAAAGCAGTCATCTTATAGCCCTTTGAAAATTCCTTCATTAGTTTTGTGCTTTTTGTCATACTTAGCACTGGGTTAACCACGTCAACCTAACAATTTTATTTAACAAGCAGTTTTGCTACAAACCATTCACCTGTGCAAATTGTAGAAGTTAAAAGTCCTCTTTCCAACACTGGAAACAGATGAAGGGGCTACGGCAATGCTGTGAAGGATCTACAGAACGTTTTGTTTCGCTGCAGGAAGAATTCATATGGATTGGACACCTTGTCACTGTTGCTTTTTTCAGCACAGATGGATATGTATATTTAACAACCTGAGCTCTTATACAGAGCAGGTAGAGCCCTTGCAGACACACCAGAGTAAAGCTATGACATTCAAAATGGGCCCTTTTATGTGACGCGAGACAAAACCCAGAACTATGGAATAAAGATTGCATGAATGTTGTAATATAGAACATTTTTCTTCTCCCTCTTCTTCCTTTCTTTATCTCCCATTTTTGGGAGAGGTATAGGCACACATTTTTTGGTAAGCTTTTTTTAAAAAGATCAGTACTGCACATATACTAAAAATACCAAGATGTTACCAACATATATTCACCTAAAAATGGTTATTGTGGAGTTGGAGGGGATTAATACACAATAACTGCCGCATTATGCCAAGAATAATATCTTGACCTTGAAGTCAAACATGCCATTTCGCTCTCCAACTATGAAATATAACCAAACGAAATTACAATGTGTATTAAAACATTCTTACAGTAATCTTACATACCTACACGCTCAGAGTCCCTCCTTATAGCTTCTTTGTTATGCCAGTCCTTTTTCCTCGGTCCATCACCAAAGTAATGGTCTTTCTTTTGCCTCACGTATGATGCCTTTAAACAAAAGATTAGATATAATAAATACAGAGCATATGAAGTCTTTAATACCCAATCTCTCTCCTGTAAGAAAGATTAAGCATCGTCCTAAAGAAAAGACCATGACAAGCAAGTAGTTTTTACCCTGAAAGCGGTGAGGAAGGAAGCAAGTTTTCCTTGCTTTAGAACAGTACTTTATCTATAGCTGTTAAGTGATTTTTTTTCAGGGCACCATCATGTATGCAGACCAGTATTCTTAATCAGGGAATCTATCAAAACCTCCCATTTTAATTTTGAAAACATCCAATACATCTTACATCCTATCTAATTAACAATAAAGATGTAATGGGAGACCTACTGCAGGATCGTTATTAATGAGCATACTACTATACCTGAATAAAAATCAAAATAAGATTTAAAAGGTCATTTATTAAGACTCTTGCTGATCAACTTAAAATCAAATTTTACACAAGGCATGAGCCTGCACTGAACCCAATTAGGGCTCCTCTTTTCATGATGTCGTTCCTGAAACTCAAAAGCAATGGGTGCTTTGGGAACAAGTTAGCAAATGAAAGATGGGGTGAATTCAGGATCAAAGAGACTATGGTGCGTGGAAAGAAAACCATGATACACTTTAAATACTGACATCCCCATATTCAAGGGAAATACATACATATATATATGTGTGTGTGTGTATATATATATATATAAAAAAAAACATATTTAAGGAGGTATTGAGGTCAAGAAGGGAACACACTTGCTTTGAGAATAAGTTTTCAATTATCTTTTAATATGCTGGTAAAGTATATAAGCAAGTCATTTGTAGCATCGTAACTGATCAAGTAGTGCAGGGAAAACTCCACAGGCTAGAGCTTCCTAGAAAGATAAAAGCAGCTTCCCTCCTTGAAGGACATGAGGTTTAAAGTATCACTAATGGGTCAGTCAATGCAGACAACCAATGAAAAGTAATGGTTGGCATAGTAACCTTGCAGGGTTAGCAGGTACCTTTGGCATCTGGGACACAGACATCATTTACCTGACTAGTCTAATTACAAACTCTTCATTTTTATGCCTAGATTTGTCTTGGGAAAATGGGACGTTTGGACATTTTATTTGTTATTCCAAGGCACTTCAACCTGATGCAGTTCACCTCACTGCAGCCTGACAGATGAGCTCTGGTGAACTTGGCTGCCAAGGGTTAGCAGATTATTCCCATTACATCACCCCTCTTCCACAACTGTTGGCAGGGAAGGAGACCCCTGTATTAGCTCACAAAACCACCACTTTCAGCTAATATGTCTAAGTGAACTGAGTGGCTGAAGGCAGGTACGTGCTCTGCTCTAACTGCTCTGTTACAGGTGGTAAAGCTTAGCAAAGGAGCTGTGTGAAAACCTTCAGTTGTGCTGGTTGTATTACCATGCCAAAGGGTAATAAACCACTGGTCTAAAAGTCATAGACCTCAACCTGATTAAAAGCTGGCCTGGGAACTATTAGAACTTAATTCTTTTTTTTTTTTTTTCCCGTACATAAAAGATTTTAAAACCAATCTAGATCCTTTTAATCATGGATCATAAAATGATTTACACTCAGTTTCTTGACATTTTGCAGATGGTAACACACCTGGAAGAAGTCAAGTTTCATCCATGAAACCAGACACTTGGTTATACATTTCAATTAACTAACAGCATTACTCAGAGCATTCCCTTTAGCGCTCCCTTCAATTTAATTTTATTTTCACTGAAGGAGAGCTGATGGGTACTCAAGGTGGACAAAAAGTCAGTCAGACAGCTAGTTCATGATCTGAACAAGCAATAAGGAACTTCCACTTGTGCCACCCAGTTAACAAGGATTTTCTCTGAAAAATACTTATGATGCAGGAAGATGGAGGGAAAAGAACTCTCAGGGTGGCACCGGAACAGCAGGACCACACTACAGGATGCAAATAATACTGGTAAAAACCAGACAACTGCCAGAAAAGGCTGGCTGGCAGGGAAGGACAGTTACACCCAGAAGAAAAGCAACCACTTTAGGAAAACTCCCAGTAGAGCTATTTTTGGACGGTATATTTGATTTCTTTCATTTACCCCATGATTCCTTAACTTTGTTCATCTTTGTTACCCATTCTTCTACTATTTCACATTCTGATGAAGTTATACAAATCAAAAGCAATAGCTCATTTTAAGTTGTTAATCACTGTCCCCTTAGCGCATGAACTCTACTCTTGTAAATCATTATTTCTGTTTAAATACAGAAACTGGTAGTGTACCTTCCTGAATTTCACTCTGCACCTGTTAGGGCACAAAATGAAGATCATCATCAGCAATCAAATATCTGCAGTTCACCTCTGACTGCACATTAAAGACTTGCATTGGCCAAGGGAGAGATGTTTCATGAGAAGCACTACAAAAGCCTCATTGATTCCCATCATGCAGGAGAAGGTAAGTGTGGCTCCTGAGCAGCAGAGCAGTGGTAAAGAATGACACTCTCCCCTTCTGTAAGGGCTCACCTGAACTCAGGCATGAATATCAGGCTAAATTGTTTAACGTGCCTTGTGGTTTTCCAGCCATCCCATTAAACACCACTGTTCTTATGTGAATTTCTACCTGGTGATAATGAAAAAGTACTTTTAAGTGTCAAGATGAATGTGTGAGCCAGGAATCAAACGTAAGAAAGCACTAGGAGGGCAAAGTGGACACAATAGACAACAATGCTCCTAGGGCAACACTGAGCATGTGGCTAGTTCTTGGATCAATCTGAGTAGTATCAGCAATACTGTCACACAGCACCTTGAAAACCATACAGTGTGTATGCCAACATCAGGCAGAAACTTCACATTTGTTGCACTGCAGGAAGCAGCTGCTGCTTTTGCACAGCAGGCGTGAGCAGGGCTGGTTCGAGATGCTTCCTCGGGGTGCAGAGAGCCAGGGCACAGTGTGGATGAGGGGCAGGCACACCCACCTCCAGCATCTACCCACGGGTCTGTCCAACTGAATGCTCACACAAATAAATCATGTAAACTTTGCCTGACTTTCACTACCTCTGGGATACTTCCCTGCCAGGAAAAGTCCTGGAAAGCTCTTGCAGACCAGAGCACCCCCTTGCCAGGAGAGTTTTGCCAGCTTTCTGAGAGCTAGGCTTGCATGCAAGTGTCACACTGGGCACAGGAACAACTGGCAAGTCTGAAGCATCAATATTTTAAATCCCTTTTGTCTCATTTATAGCACTCCGGGCTGGAGAAGCACACCAGGAGAATCGCTTACACCACCACAATTCCTTCTGCCATCTGCTGTGATAGAACATGTGTAAAGCCCTTACAAGCAGTTACTCTAGAAACCCCACCCACCAGTGAAGGGCTTCAAGAATGTCTAGGGACTAGATCGAAATGGAGATGCCCAGTGTGACCCTGAGCCTCATGACACCCCTTCTGCACACAGCACCCCAATATCCTACACCAAGTCCCTGTGAAGCGACCAGGGGAAGTCACTGCAGAAAGAGAGGAATAGAGAGACCCACTAGCAACAAGACATCCAGGCTGCCTAACAGGGCACTGGTAAGAGTGTTTTGTATCACATGAGTCCCTGGGGCTTAAAGCAGTTTAAACCAAAATTGCAGAGGCATCTCCCTTCCCTCTCAGCTCTAGTCTGAAACTGTCCCTTAAAGATCTCTGTTCACAGTACCTGTGTGGATTGCTCTCCTTTTGAAATATGCTGAAGGGATGGGTCTTGAGCTGCACCCTACAACAGCTCTAAGGAGACAGGAGACAAATTCAAGGCATACCATAAAGGATTCACACCAACATCTCCAGCATCCTCCGGAGGGAAGCCAGGCAACTAGGCTATTGGCTGTTTCAGGAGAAGAATGTCATGCCATTACAGAGCTGTACCATCAAAGTAGCCATGAAAAAACAGTTCCAGCCATCCTGGCTCAGGGGGAGCATACTCACACTCTGGGCTTGAGGTGCCCTTGTGTTTGCGCACTCAGTATAGAATAATGTGAACAGGGAAGTAAGTTTCTGCACAGCTTCAAGCCATTCTTCAGGGAGGTCAACAACGCACATTGAAATACCCTCAGAGCAAACAACAATCCAGTGCAAGCAATTTAATCATTACAATACTGAATAAAAGTAGGCAGTAGCACCCCATCCTTCAGGGCTGTTAAACAAAAGGAAAAAAAAGAAGTCACAAAGATTGCTGCTGTATTACATACAGAGCCCAGATCAGGCAGTTGAACAGCAGAAAGTCTAGTAAATGCATGTAAACCCTCCTCTCAGTCCCAAATAAATTTAAGCAGGAAAATGTCTTTGATCTAGTCTAAGCTAAGACCTGTTAAGACCACATATGTCACGAGAAAGACTTAAGTAATTTGTAAACTTTAAATTAAGGAAGAGGGAAGCTATGGGATACATGCATCAGTTATTCAGACCTTTCCAACTGTAGCGTTGGACTTCAAAGGCACACAAAACAGAAGTTACAGATCCTAAAGTCCTGTACAGAGCCATTCCTTAGCTCCCAGTCTTGGTGACTTATAAGGATGAGCAAAGTAAAATGAAGACTGCGTAGGGTGGCTTGCTATCTGTCCCTTTGCCTGCAGTTGTCACGACATTACTGCCTTCTACAGCTAGAGTCAAACATGATTCACACAAGATAAACACAACATTAAACTCTGGTGGATTGACATACCTCTCCAAGTAGATTTTAAAATCCCAAAGGCAAGGCATAGCTGCAGATGGTCATGACAGATATGCTGCATTCTGAAGCTTTTGGGTCTTGGGCAGAGAACATACATTAGTCAATCCAATTCAGAAATGCTCTGTTAAATTTAATTCCACTTGGGTAAATGTTAAGGGGTTAGAATATTTCTAACTGCACCTCTTGCAAGCAAATATATAACACTTACATTGGTTTTGCAGGTTGCTGTTAAAACATTGTATCTGAAAAGTCTGCCGTGAGTCACTGACAAGTTCTGTCAACAATGTCTGAACATTAATTTTGAAGTGACTTTGAGAGCTCGAAAATAAATACCAGTGTCTTTGCTTCAGAGATCTTGCCAGCACCCACAACCCATGTAGCTCGGAAGGGAAGGTGGAGATGGAGCAGGCTGATTAGCATCGCACTCCTCGCTAAGAATCTCACTTGCAAGAATAACTTAATTTCTGCACACTACCAAAAAAGGTCAGTGCAAATGATAAAACACTGACTCCTCAATCCCCCTGACTGCAATTTTTATGCTCATGTCATTGCTATTAGCAGAGCCGGGTGTAAAGCTGGGGGTGGTCTGCCATCATGGGCAGAGGGAAGAGATGCATTTACGCACCCAAAGTCTCTCTCATTGTGAAAATGAGCAGGTTCCTGACATTGGTATTATTTTGGAGGCTCTTTTTTTTTTTTTGGTCTTTCTTTCTTTCTCTTTTTTTCCTCTTTGTAAAAGATGTCTGAGGTCTAGAAATTCAGACAGCACACAAGGACCAGAATGTTGCTTTTTTTAGTGGTTTCCTTCAGGGATTCTGCATGGGATTTGACTCAATTATGCAAATTCCATAACTTGATGATATCTCTTCAACAGACGCTCTAGACTGTGATATCTAAGCAATCTGCACAACACAGCAAGTTTCCAAGGACTGACTGTTAAGCAAGCATCTCATTTGTGGGGAACTGTCTTACCTGTAATGCTGTATTTCAGCTTTCACTTTTATGCTAATTTCTCAGCAATTCTAATTGCATAGCAGGAGGCATAACATTTTTGTCCAAATCTCACCAGCATTCCCCACCTTATCTGCATTTTAACTGTGGGATGCAGTGATCATTGTCTGAACACTGCTGTTTGGGATGCTGTGTGGGTAGGAAAAAGAGCATTACAGCTCTGAACTTCTGTCCCTGTAACACAGGTCAGCAAGGCTACAAACCCGGCAACTTTCCGTTTTGCTCTACTTTAGCTTCTCATTTTGCAAAAAAAACCTCTTCATTTTTGAAATGGTCAGTTATAAAAAGGAATGCAACAAGGAGATTTCAAAGCATGAAGGGTTCGCTATGATCATCTAGTCAAGCTATGTAAGTGCACAAGCCATTGAATTTTATCCATTAACTCCTACAGCAAGACCCTAAGTTCTACTTCAGCTCAAGCACATTTGCTTTTCTTTAAGAACCGAAAGTTGTTTACCACTAAGGAGCCATTACTTCCCCTGCAATATCTTAGACTAAACTCCTGCCCATTTCCATCCTTCATTTTTTAAAAACTGAAAATGAATTAAAGTAGAAAGGCATATTAAGCAATACACTGAAAATGGATTTAGACAGATTGCTGTAAATAAGGCCCTTCTGTTGTCTACCACGCTGTTAGCTAACATGCCGCCAAAGCAACTGATCAGCATTCAAACGCCAAATGCACAAAAATGGAACTTTAATCTTTTGTTTAATCACTATTTAGTGTGCCTGGCTCCAGGCAGAATAAAGGAAGGGTGGATGGAGATGTAAGCCAAGAGTTTTCTATACACAAGGAAAAAGGACACTTGCTGAAGTGCACACTAACCATAAAGCTGTACAAATTTTGAACTCTGTTCAAACATTTGTTTTGTTGCTTTATTAATTTTTTTTTAAACCAAGAAGCTATGATCTGTGGAGGCAGTGTTAAAAGGGGGAACCTGTTCCATCCCAGGTTTCTTCATTTATCCCAGACCTCAGTAAGTATATCTTGCATTTGTGCCCTACAATAAGATGCTGAAGACAATGAAACAATCCAGAAAAACATCAAAAGACAAAGCAAAGATAAACCATTCTTCTGTTTATTAAAGGAACTTGCAAACTAAGGCAGATGCCATGGAAGACACTTTGGCTACAACCTAGTTGTCATAATCCACGTGTGCCATGGCAAAGCAGAAACATCTATCAGCAACTTCTCTCCAGTCTTCTAAAACCTAAGGTGTACGAGGGGCCTTGGAAGGCAGGAAACGTGAGAGAAGTCAGATTTGGCAAAGAACAGGAGGAATCCTCCCTCTCACTGAAACAGGAAGCCCAGGTTTTAATGATTGTGGGACCATCCATGCTAAATGTAGGTAGCCCTTTCATAAATTAATAGAGTCTTATTGCACCACGAAGAAATAAAAATATTTTTTTGTTTGTCAGAGATCTATTAGCATGTGTTGAACAACAAATTGGTGCAACACACATGCAGCACAAACAGCATCCATCCTTCACTGTGGTATGAAAACATTTGAGCATTTCAGATGATCTAATTAAAAATAAAAATATCTCCAACATCAGCTGGAGGCACTTAGTAGGTCAGGAAGCTAAGCATAACCTTGGGTTAGTCCAAATTTTTCACTTACTGGAACAGGAGAGAACATGCTACTAGATAAAGGAAGCTGAAAAAACCCTGTGATCTACCCAAGTGTTTTCAAAAGGTTAATTTTTGAAGCTATTTCAGTCCATCAAAAATTTAAAAGCTACATTAACATAATCCATACCTTCAGAATTTCAGGAACTATTAAAAGGCAATGCAGGACTAAATGGCAGCACATCACATGGAATGATTAAGTAATTCTGAAGATAAAAAAAAGCAAAGTGTCTTCCCAGTCCTGTTGTGACTCGGATCCAAGCAACAGGTTCAAACTAGACATAAAATTTTCCTGTACAATGCTACCATTTGACCAACATACTCTCCCACCTGAAACACCAGAAACACTGAAATCCACAAGTTGAGATTTGTGCTTTGCTTTGAGAAAGCCGTGCTTCAGAGGATGGAAATAACCTGCCTGCTTCCTTCACCAAGCAGAGCCACAAATGCTGTGGGCACTCCTGGATCAGACCTAACCATGTGTTAGATAATTCAGCCACAGCTGGACCAGAATCAGCTGAACGGATCAGTGCATACAGATCAGACCCAAGCCTTTTCTGCAGAACACACAGGGACAGTTGGTAGCTGATTGTAGAGCTATTAAAGAAATATGTTCCTTGCAGAATGCAAGGCATGCAGCTCCTAGGTGGGCAGGACAGCCTACTGCTTAAGCATTACCCAATTTTAGCTGACTATACTTTTTAATGCAGAACGTTTTTTACATCAAGCACTAGAACAGTACTTGCTTGAATTGATTCCTCCCTCCCTTTTAAATTCTTTCAGTTAAGTTTTATTCAATTGCAGTTGCTGAAAATCCCTTAGCACAAACAAAATTTTATCTAGCAAAAAGTCTTGGTTCATCAACCAACGAAAGTCTAAAGACATCAGCTGAGAACTGTGATATGACACCCAGCTTAGTCATCTGCCTGTACCAAACACCTTACACTTAGCTTTTTGCTCACCTCTGGAAACAATATTACAGTCTTGCAGTGCTTGCTGTTCTAAACTTATTATTTGGCTAATTCAATCCAAGCCTCCAAATGCACAGCGCCTTTCCAAAGTCAGCGCAGGGCACTAAGCAGCGAGATCTTCCCCAGGTTTTAGCACACCTTGTGATAGCACAGCAGTTTCAGTCTCAGACTTTGCTTTCAGCTGCCAAACTGCCAGCTGGCCTACTTTTAGGCTTCAGAACATAACACAATTTGCCCACAACAGCTTTCTCATCTTTTCTTTTCACTACAATGCTCACAGCCCTTCCCATCTACAGGAAGGCTCAATTTCCCACACAGTATCACGTCTCAGGGATCTTACAACTGTGGAATAAGCTCCTGTAGGCATTTAGTTGCATGGGAAACCTTATCTCCCCCCTCAAGCAATAGTTACATTTCTTTGACCTTGCTTTACCATAAGGCAATACATGATAAAATTCCCAAACAAGACATCCTTCCCTGCGTTACCCTCTGGCTGAGACAGGAGACACAACCTGTTACTCACCTTACCCAAGGTACGCCAGCCATGACGGGCTTTGACAGCAGATATATGAGGAATGAAGATGTAGGTGAAAGTCATCTCTGAACTGTCACTCCAAATGACATTAAAGTCTTCCCACCTCTTCCACCCTCCCTTTCTGCTTTATGTGCTGTCTGGAAATACTGTTGGGTGAGCCATCCCAAGGAACCAAAATACATGTAGTATTTTATTTTGTGTTCAAGACCTGGTTTAGGCTGCAACTCCTAACTGAAGCTATGAAGGTGAAATCCAGAGATGTACACTGTTTTCCACAGCATTTAGTGCTATCTAAAGCTGTTTTAAATACAGCAATCTGTACATTCACAGAAAGATGAGTGAACAATTATTTGACTCACAAAAGAACAATGAGAGATTTGCAAGTTTCATGAAACAGAATCTACCTGGATAGGCATCAGGTCCTTGGGAAACCCAGATAGAACTCCTTGTATAACTGGTATATAAAGAAAAAGGAGATGGCTGCTCATTCTCAAACAATCTTTGAAGTGATGGCAGGACAAAATCGACCTGCAAGACACCCAAGGGAAGGAGTCTAAATATTTTCCATAGAGACAAACAAATCAAGAGAAAACCAGTCAGTTTTGGGACTTCTCAATGTGCAAACTGTATCACCAAGACGCCTTGCACTTTGTGATAGAGAAAGGCACAGTTAGGATAAGAGACTGCATTATAGCATGTTTCCTGAGGTGGGATGAGCAAGGCAGTTTGAAAGCTTGCCAACAGTGATAGTTCACAACAGTAAACAGAAGTGATCTGGATTTTGCCTGGAAAAGCAGAGCACCCTGAGGTATCCACAAGCCTCACGAAGCTGCAGCAGCCTTTGCAGCAGCTGACAGCGCAGATCAGATATTTACCTTTCTTTGTGGAAACTGGGCCAGTGCCAGACTTATTCAAGCAAAATTCAAGGGCACATTACACAAGTTGGATGCTCTGTTGAGGGGAAAAATTTCGTCAGCATACGGAGCATGCTGGTTTCAGAAAGGTTAATAACACTACTCTGAAATCCTTCAAAAAGGTAAAAATGCACCAAACACTTACTGCTACTTAAAGCTATATACAATCCATATAAAATGTACATGACATATGACTCAAAAAGTGGAATAAAAACCATAATTCCCCTTCAGTTGTGTATTAGGTACTGAGATTTGGTATTTTATGTCAGCAGACAGAGCGCTTCCCATAGCAAGGTGCATATTAGAAGTTGCTTCTGCCCTAATCAATTTTGAAAGATACAGGGGAAAAGTCTTTATTTTTGCCCCCTCCCCCCCCTTTTTTTGAGCCTTTATCAACCATTAGGAGTTACACATAAAAATACAGATATAACTCCCATCAGAAATTCAAAGAGAAGCACAATCTAACTGAGAACTATGCCATCTGATGCAAAGTCAGACCCAAACCCAGAGGATGTCAAATCATCTACCAGTGGCATTCACCTGCTAGTACAGGAATTAATGCTGTAAACAGATGTACTGCACCAGCTCATCCTGCTCGCAGATCACAGTTGTAGTTTAACAATAAACTGTCTTTGGAGATGCAACTGAGTCACAAAGGACTCCTCTGCTGAATAAAGACCCAGGTCAAAATGTTCTTGGGAAGAACTTAAAACATCAAGAGGCTTACAGGTATTTTCAGAGAATATTTTTCACCCAGTTACCTCCTGCTACCAGAAGCAATATCACATTCATGTAATATCTAAACAACACTGAACATAGTTCCCACTAACTCAAATAAAGCAAAGAGAATTACAAGCATCTTTCTCTTATTTTCCACACTCTTCATTCTGTACCCTCAGTGCTGACACTGCTTGCTTGCCTTCCAGTCAGTGGGCAACCAACAGAGCCCTAATAATCACTGTGACAGCTCTGGTTTATAAAAAAACCCCAAAAATGTTTCCAATTGAACATTTTTGAAGGAGTCTACCTTTTGCTTTGCTTCTTGATTCACATGGTTAGCATCAAACTCAGCACAGCTTTTTCTTAGCAGCAATACAGCAAAACTGCATTTTTCTGGTTTTCAGCAACAGAATACCACTATTTTTCTTTTAGCCATTCTAAAGATTTTAAAGTAAATACTCTACCAACTTCTAAGCAGACTTGATGCTTCTTGACAGCATTAAGCTAAACTGAAAACATCAGCACTAAAAAGCAACATTTAAGATGCCTCTTCTTTCCAAGAAGTTATTTAACTGCTGCTCAGACAACTAGTATATTGCACCCAGCAATAGCAAGTGCACAGATCCACGCCAGGATTGATCACACTCCTCTCAGAATCAGACTTACTGCTTTTACCCCAGTTACTCATAAAATCAGAGCCATGCTCCCATCACTTTCCCTCTGTTTATGCTATCAGTTCATTTGAGGCACTTGTGCTCTCTTGTACCTCCAGATTATCCTTGTACAGAAGGCAGCACACAGAATTACTGCCCTGGATGGTTAGGAGGAATCCTGCTGCACACTGCAGTGCAGAGCAGCTGAGCAATAGCTGTAGCAGACTCTTATACTGTTAAGGTGTTCCCACAAACAGTTCTTCTCTGCAGGAAGCACAAGCTGCTCCTTGAGACCAGGCACAAACTGCAAAATTCCACTGGGAACAAAAGCTGAGCACAAAAATCCCAACTTCAGTCTTCATCCTCCTCTAGAAAACAAAGCCACCACTGATGGGTTGCAAAGATGACTTGTAGAACATGCATGTCGTGTTTAAGGACTAAAGTGTTAAAGGATTAAGTATTAAAACCCTACAATGAACCACATGGGGAAGGTCACCCCATGGAAAGTTCTGGGCACCTTAAAAATAAATTACATTTACAACAATGGACAGGGACTTATTAGAAGCCAAGGTGCCAAGTACACGTACTCGGCAAGACAGCATCTACCAGCCTTTCACCACTCCTCCCTCCACAAGGAAAACATTGGCAGGACTCCCAGCAGTACCTGTGTGCCATTTGATCACACTTCTCAGGTTTAATACTCCTCTCCAAGCAAGTTGCTCAGGACGACTGCCTTGGTCTCTTTCAATTACAGCATGAAATTATGAACATTAGACATCCTGATGCCATCCCAATGCTTTTAATTGTCCACACCTCCACGCTGGGCTGAGACGAGGCTGAACCCAAGTCCTGGGAAGGATCAAAGTGATCAACACTGAAATGCTGAATCTAGAGAGTAGATCCTGCATAGGTACATTGGTCTCTCCTAGAGATGCCTTCTAGAGTAGTGATCCCCACTTGACACAGGCAGCAGCAAGTTGTAATATGGCAAGAAACTACCTGATTGTTCATAGTGGCAGTGAAGTAAGAGGGCACACTGAGCCTGGTTAGGGTACAATAGGAAAAAAGAAAAGTAGAAACTGGTACAGTAAACTGACTGGGGCAGGAAAGAAGCTGGCTGACAGTCTCAGGGTCATTATCTCCAAGTCTCTGTGGCAGATGGATGAGATTTCCAATAACTGAAAGGTGACAAAACACTTCTGAAAAATTGAGGAAGAGCAGGGCTGGGGATGCAGACATCAAGACATGCTAAAAGATGACAAATCACTTCTGGGTGTCACCTGAAGAGTGACAAACTACTACTAACAACAGCAGTGTCAGGAATCGTAGAATCATAGAATCATAGAATCACCAGGCTGGAAGAGATCCACCGGATCATCGAGTCCAACCATTCCCACCAATCTCTAAACCATGTCCCTCAGCACCTCATCCACCCGCACCTTAAACCCCTCCAGGGAAGGCAAGTCAACCACCTCCCTGGGCAGCCTGTTCCATTGCCCAATGACCCTTTCAGTGAAAATTTTTTTCCTTATGTCGAGCCTGAACCTCCCCTGGCAGAGCTTGAGGCCATTCCCTCTTGTCCTGTCCCCTGTCACTTGTCACATTTAAAACAAAAAACAAGCAGCTGCTTTCTGGGACAGGTAACAACTGGGCAGACAGAAGAAATGCATCACTCTGCTCAACAACGCAAATCTGAGTGTACCAAGCCTCGCTACAGTTAATATCTGAATTGGAATTCACTCAAATCAAATCAAAACTTACACATTTTGAGGCAAACATTCAGGTCATCTGTCAAAACAATCTTCATCACAATCTTTCTAGACCCTGTAAAATTATCCATTGATTTCAATACTGGATGAAAAGTGTGCTTGTTAAAACTGCTGATGTTGTCAGCTAAGTGGAGAACAGGATTAAAATTCTAATGCGGTCCTGACAACATTACAATGCATGAAAAAATCTGGGATACAACTCAAAGGGTGAGTAAAGGCAGCACTAACTGTACAGACACAAGACTTAAGTGACGACTTCTGCAGCTGTTCAGCAGCTGCTTCATCAGCGTTTCTGGGTGATGACAGACAACAGACTGTATGAATCAAAGTGTCCTACTGTTTGAAAAAAAAAAGCAAGTTTCATCCAGAGATATTTACAGAAACATCATACACAGAAAAATGCAAAATAATGGGAGCTGACTAGGGTGGAGATGACTGGGCAGAAAGAAAGGGGAATTATTACAAATAGTCTTCACACTTTTCCACACTATTGCAAAGAAGTAGTCAGAAAGACATGAAATTAAAAGTACAACACATGAAATTATGGAAGAGGCTTTTCAGCTACATGAAAAAGTAATATGTTCCATCTTGGGCCGAGACGCAATTAGACACTGAGGAGTCTCATTTTACCACAAGGGTCTTGAGGGAGGTCTCTCCCTTGAGAGTATGCTGAAAACATTGAATTCCAGAAATCTTCACTGTCTGCTTTATGGAAGTTTAAAATAAATGAAGGCTAAGGCAGCTGAACGGTTTCACAAGCATCCAGTAGAAATCACATTAAAATACACCACAATGTCTTCTATTTTCCTAGATCTACTCTAGCTCCTATAGTACAGCAGAACTACATTCCAAATAAATTATTTGGAGAACTTAATGTCCTTCAGGGTGATTACAAAAGCATAGCAGTTAGCCCTAAGATAGAAGAGAAATTTTCTTCTCTATGGTGCACAGACTGACCTTGCTATAATGAACCTCCATGGGACTGAGAAAAATTGCTGTCTAGTGAGACATTCTCTGAAATAGAGATTTTGAAGCTTGTTGTACCAGAATCAAGTACCCAATTTGACTCAAACAGGTTATATCTAGTACTTTTGAGTCTTACTTAACACTGAAAGAATGCCGTTTAAGCATCAACAAAAAAGAAAAATCTATAAAGAAACAAAATGTATGGATGTACATAAGCTGCAGCAGAGAATGACCTATACAAACCCCTCACATTTGGCTGGGTGTTTGTTCTACCAACTCTTACTAAACAGGCAAAAAAGTAGTATGTTCACACTGCCAAGACTATTTCAAAGAGGGTAAGTTATTAGCAAGTCTTGGTACGGAGCAACTGAGTAATTAATTGAATGCATGATCCCTCTCATGTCCTCTGAAAAATCTGTGGTGTAACACCTTGTGACAAGAACAGGGCTGGCAAAACAGTGCTGTGCACAGCTTATACAACGGGCACAGAAACCCTGAGCCCCATTTCACCTGTCTGGAGAAATTACAGCACAACACAAACAAAGCAAGAAGTCTCACTGCCTCTGAAGGATGCTGTCCTACAGAAAAGTAATGGGAAGACCATAGGTGTAATAGCATTTTTTAAAAGGTTTTCAGAACAGCCTTTGTGATGTTGCTTACTTATTTGTTATGAAAATGGAACACTCAAGTTTTAAGCACCAATTACAAAAGTGGCGTGCAGAGAGGAAATGCTATTTCCACTTTGAAGTTTGACTGGGTACTTACATTTAACGTCAGACTTACTAAGTACTACCATGTGGTTAACTGCAATAGAATTTCTTTTACAAAAAAAAAAGTTAATCTACTACAAGCTCAGTGGTTTTTAAACGTCCTGTCAGACATGCACATCTGTTGAGTGGGGAAGTCACCTTGAGGGAGCAAGCAGGCTGAGGAAACTGGTAATGAAGAGATGCAATTAATGATGATGAACCGGTCTTAGTACCATAGAAGAGAGAAGTTCACAATTTGATTTGTGTCGTAAGTGAAGAATCAATGTGATTAATCTCGCCAATATCCATTCTTCAGAAACAGCTTTTCATCACTGAACAAGAAAAAGTCCTGACCTGGGGTTAGTGAGAGCATTAACCACAGCAGCTTAGGACAGCCAACTCTATCCAAGACCTACTGGCCCCTCAGACCCATATCATGACCACAGAAAGCTTTCAGAGATCCCTTTTGATTGTGACAAAGGTCTGTTTTACAGACACTTCCTGCAGAGTCACTTAAAAATCCTTGCTATTGCTAGAGTACTACTAGATAATAACTCAAAACTAAGGTAATGGGAAACTGGTTTCCTCCTCTTTTCTGCAAGTCAAAAATAGTTTTTCATTCAAGAATGATTTTGAAGGAACCGTACCATATATACAGACACAGCAACCCAGCCTATTACAAATTTTTATCAAAAGTGACAAGCTCAAGGTGTGAACATTACAATATTTAAAAACTTCCAGCATATGAACAGCTAAAAAGTTCTGAATGACTTTGCTCAGGAGGTGGACATCACTATGTGCTCCATCTGACCTTACTAATAATCATTCAAGCTTCAAATCTGCTACTAAAGTCTCTGTTGTAAGCAATTATTTGCCTCTGTGCAAAAATGTTAATTTCATGCTCTGTAAACACATCTCCTTGTGAAAGACCAGCCTGCCCATAAAGATTGTTTTTGACAGTCCGGTCACCATCTCCTGCAGCAAGTGCCCAAAGCATCTTTTGTTAGGAAGGTAGCAACATCTGTTCTCCCTGCCATAAAGGAGAGGATGTACAGAGATGACATGTGTACAGGTGAGCCACATAGAATGACATTTATAAAAGAAGGTGTAAAGTTTTGGCACTTAAAACAGAGTAACTTGACATTGTAAAATTAAAGACAACAGCAACTGCTTTCAAGTAGCTGTAAATTGTCATAACATTTAATCAACTAACCTGTTGTGGGAAACATATCTCTGCAGTGCTATACTTAGGGAAAAGATGCGTGGAAAGAAAGGTTGGGGTAAGAAAAATGACTTTTTAAGTAAAAGTGGAACTGCAAGAGGAAGGCTGGTTGTCACACTTCAAGAAAAAAAACCCACTATGCCATTTACCAAAACTAGCAGTAGATAATAATCTGCCTACTAGTCGCACTAGTAGGCAGATTATTTAGTAAAAACCGAAGTCAGCCACACCTAAACTTGTTAGCAATCTCTCCTCATAAGATCATGGAACATGATGCTACTTGGCAAGCTTTTTTTTTGCCCAAGAACGTTAGCCTGAATGCCAAACTAAATGCACTAAACACCGTTCTACTCTCAGCACAAGCAAGACCACTGGGAGACAAGCTATGTATTTTAAGACAATATAAACGCCGAGTAAAATGCTACATGTGAATAGTTATCACCTTTGCTAGAAAGGTAAGAGAATCATAAATACACCAGGCATTTAATGCTAGGAAACAACTTTGAATAATTTTATGTTATTAAGAGATGTACACTGAATATGAACTCAGATCACTTCATAATTCATATCTTGCACTAAAACGCAGCCTTGGTACTGCACGGCAGATGCAACAGAATTCCCTTCAACATGCAGACAGGGCAATGAAATACTTTCACCCCTCCTCAAGCTTTTACTTCTCTCTCAGTATCGCTTCACAGATGCCTTCAGCTAGACCTATTTTCCCATGCCTCATGTTATAAAATACTCTAGGGACCACACGTTAAGTGAACTTCTTATTTAGAAGTAAAAAGGACTTTACTTAGAAGGACATCTCTTGAAACTTGAAGTAACAAGCAAAGAGATTTCAGGATTTAAATGTCCATATGATGCTCCCAGATTAGGAAATATTTATGCATTTCCATAAATTTACCAGTGTGCAAAGAGGCAAGACAAGTTCTTCATCCCAAAAAGCATAAGCCAGAGCAGTTGGCTATTATGAATTATACAACTGAAAACTCAGATAAATGTCAATGTTTCAGTAATCCCATTTAGGATAGCTGCTCAGAAGCAGCCTACATAGGACTGGATTGTCACAAACTACATTAGCAGGAGGAAGGACCATAACACTTACTGCAACCATGAGCTGTCAATCTTGCCAAAAGCAAAAAATAAGATTCTTAACACATGCAATTTAATGGAAGTACTTTTCAATTTGCATAAAAAACCAAACAGAATCAAGACTGCTGTTTACTTTGAAGTAAAACTAATCTTAGATTGATAAATCCTGACACTTTTGCCAATGGTCTGAAGGAAATCCTTGCAAATTCTTTGAACAGGTGAGTTCAACAGCCTCTTTCCTCGATACAGCTCAGCTAAAACTTTGCTGTATTACACTGCTATTTTACACTCACCATCTTTGGGAACAAAGCCCGGTTAAAAGGCTTGTTTATTGTTTCCAGCTCCTCTCATCGATCTAGTTAACAGTGTCCTCCTATCCAGAGCTGTACCAGCACAGTAGAGGGGGAAGTAAGCTGCAAAATCAGGGCAAGATCATCATATCACCTCTATTACCAAGACAGCTTGGCTCAAAGCCCTTCTTAACACCCACTGTTTGGCTACTGGATTGTTTTTTGTTGGGCAGGAGAGCATATTCAGGCAATTCATTTACTATTCTTCCTATCTCTACCACTTGCAAACTCAAATTCACACTTTTATACTCCCTCATACAAAAACACATCTCCATCTCCACCTCCACTTTTCCCCAACTTTCAGGCTTCTTGAACCAAAGAGGTTAAAACCCTCTCAAAGTAGAAGACTGCTTATGTAAAAAAAGAAGGGAAACCTCAGTGCCAGCCTTAAAGGAATCAATAAATGCTTATTAGTAGGTGAGAAATTCAACACATTTTTGGCTGCTTAGTACACCTAGCTTTAACATCTCCAGACAGATGAATACACTTGGTTAATTAAATTTAAACCACCTTCCCTATGCAAAATTTTAACCAGGCGCTTGCTTTAGTTTTCAGAACTGCATCAAGTCCTTGCTAACATTTTAATCTCAATAACATCCAAAGAAGGTTCTGATTAAACAACAGTGATGTTACAGCAGCACTGGTCTATTTAAGTAATCTTCTTTGCAAGTTCCAGAAAGATCACTGCATGCAAAAAACCCCAATACTCATGTAGTTAAAAAGCCTTCATCACTTAATCCTCCACCCTCAGCAAGAAATAGTCTGACTGTGCAACGATTATCATAGCAGCTCTCACTACAGTAAGCTAAACATTTCATCCAAGAAGGTAAAGTACAAAGAAACTATAGCACATCGTAGTGATATGGGAAATTCAAATACTTGAACTTCCACAATTCTTCTAAATGCATTTTCAAAAAGCAGCAGTTGTTTCAGACAAGCCAGGATATTGCACTTAGACCACACAGAGGAGAAACCACCTCAAATTCCTTAAATAGAAGCCAACTTTCTGCTAGTTTCCATTAAAGGTAGGATCATTTTCTTTTCCTCACGAGATGCAAGCCAAAGTTCACAGCTACTACAGATATCAAAGGTTATTCAGATCAGTCTTTCTAGTGCTGCATAAAAACACTGCATGCTTTTGACTGATGTTTCAGAAAATGAACTGTGGCTTACCTTTTAATCAGAAATGCAAGGATTTGGGGCTCCATACATGGTACAGAAGGGACCTCTGAGCATAAGTATGTTAAGACAACTGCACATACTATCTTTGAGTCTTTTCAGATGAAGTCACAGCAAGAAAACCAAGCAAGCTCTAAAGGTAGCGGAAGCACCCTGATAGACTAGGCAAAAAAACTTTTGTGGCTCAAGTGAGCAGCCACTGAGAAAAGATTGCTAGTATGAACAGCATCCTTCAATGTGAACTTTCCTAACAATATGTAGGACAAGAAAATCTGTCCAACTAAACACAAACAACTAGCAGTTTTACAGCAACTTAGTAGAATTCTCCCCTCCAAATATTTGATATAGACATTTTCCAGAGTCACTACACAACTGGGAAGTATCAAACCCCAAACATCTGGCTGAATGTTTCATTCATTATAGCCCATCTATACAAAGAACCATTTTATGCTCCTGTATAAACAGAATCAAACATGAAAACTACTCCTCTTTGCCAAGCATCAGTAAAAGCCTTTGTTCAGTCACACAAGAATTCAGTATAACCAGTTCATACTTAAAAACCAGTCTGCAGTAGTGAATGTTCGCCATCTCAAAGCATGGAGAGATTTGCTAGGAGGATTATATCTAAGCAGTTTTAAACACTAATGTGAAATAGCAAAATCCAAATCATTAGACTTGCATTTGCTTGATTCAGCAGCCTGCTGCAGGGCAGCGTGCCATGTCCCTTCAAGCAAAGCATGCAGGTCCCTGCTCAAGTAGTTACCCATTGATGCTTGCCACCTCTAATCTTCTCTTGGAATTGCTCCCCAGTGCCAGGCAGACTCTAGGGATTTCAATGAGCACAAGCTGGCTTATATTTAAACTGGTCTAAAGCTGGAAAAAGGCTCTTTAGGGGTAACACAGATGGGCAAGGAGATTCCCTTTGGTTACCCTGCGTGGTGCAAATTGGATGCACTGTCAACCTTTACATATAAAGGTACATACTTTGTTCTGAAATACCTTTTTATAAAAAAGTTCTTGCATGAAAAAAAAGTTCTTTTGCACAATTAGGATAAACATTACTTGACAAACTGCTAACATATGAACAATCTTTCTCAGATGCAATGCCTGTTTGGAACATCTCTGCCTAAGGGGCTATTTCTCCTACACAGTTTTGAGCATTCAGCTCATCCTCTAAGGATGCCTCCTTTCTCTCCTCCAGAGTTGCCCAGACTGAGAACTCAGGGTGCTGCACACCGAGTTGCATTTTAATGAAGTGTCTACAGCAAAGCACAGATATTTTTCCAACCTCTCTCAAGGTATGGAAAAATGAGTGAATGGAAATTAAGGACACCTGATGCAATTCCCATGTCATTAATCATATAGCCTCTCTCCACCCCAAAGCCGTACATTTGAATATACAAGCAAAAATTTTGTAATACACCTACATATATATATATACACACACATATATATGAAGATGCCCTTCTGGGCAAGTGTTCAATTCAATGACAAAAAGATCTTCATTTTAAGTTCTTTTATCCTAAGCAGAGTAATTGAAATACCACAAAAGTTTCTGTAGTTGAGGGCCATGCTGTGGTCACTGATGCACAAAATGCAATGTGACCATATGTCCAAACACACAGCTGAATTTTTTTGCTGTAATGCTGAACAGCTGCATACCTGTAATAAATTTCAGTTTAGCATTTAGATAAGTACCTTTCCAAGAAACTGTCCTCTTTCCAGTATATAACTTACCATGCAAGACCATCCATAGCAATATTTGTTCCAGACTCTCCATGTGTCCTAACTAAAATCTGTGCATGTCTCACAGAAAGAATGTTCTCAGCTAGCAAATCCTCCGACAAAGGCAAAAGTAAATTTTCTTGATTCAGATACTGAACGTTTAATTCCTAACACTTTATTTCCAACATTTCCTCAGAATACACTGCATGTAATATTTAGAGCTGCTGGCTTCCAGGATGCATTTGTCAAAGCCCATTTAGAAGCGATAATGTCTAAAACATCTGCAGCTGGTTATAATGCGTCAGGAAAATAAAGTTGTCTGGACTTCGTACCATGCCAGTGTTTGACGGGGGAAAAAAAAAAAAATCAAACCCATATGCCTGTTCTTAGTTTAGTCTCAAGTGATCTATATTTTATAAGGTAACGTACCATTAATTTTTAAACTCCAATGAATTGAATTCTACTAATTGGACTTCTTGAGCTTCTTTTTTTAAAAAAAAATCTTTGAATTCCCATAATCCAGGTGGTTTTGATAGTACCAATCAAACATCCAAAATCTCTCTAGTAAGAGGTGTAAGCTCCAGCAGTTATCATAAATGTACCATGCTCAGAATACCCTTCTCTTCACTTCTCCCCCAGAAATAAGTTTCCTACTATTGCTTTATCCAGGTTAACACTGCTACAGGCACACAAAATGACAACTCTTTGAGAAATTTACATTGTCTCTCTTATATTTTAACTCCATCTCAAATAACTATTGGCTTACTGCTTCACACGAAGTGAATGAGAGCAGGGATTTTTAATCCAGCCAGAAACTCAATTCTGACCCAGGTTCTCCATTCCCTCTGAATGAAAGTCATTCAAACAAGGTGATAGTGTTTTTCTGTCCCAAAGGTTCTAGAAATATATAAAACTTCAATGTTTGAAGATGGAAAAGCTTCAGTGTTTGAAGCTGGAAAAGCTTAGCAGCTTGAATCACAGGTACAGCTGAGACTTACAGGGCTGTGGGGTCATTCTCAGCAATACAACAGGGGCAAAACTTCACTGCTGTGCATGCCATCAGCTGCTGATAGGGCGTTCTGGAAAGCTGTTCCCTTCCTTTATTGAGTGTTCCTGTACAAGCCTTCAGCTGCCACCCGCAAAACGACACGCTTTGCCTAACTTTGCATCTGCTCATGCCAAATTACTGCATTAAAAAGCCTTCCATGGCTTTGGGTTTAGAGAGACCTCAAGCAAAACATTCTGGAAAACCAGCTATTTCAGCTGTTCCTATGGCCAAACATGCGTTCCTGTATGGAAAGGTTGATGCCAACTGAAACAACTCGCCCAACAGGCAGGCAAGCGTGTCCAACTCAAAACAAATAGCAAATGTTCAGCACAGCCTTACGGTCTACAAGCAAAGATGCCCACACCCCAGAGGGCAGATCCAGAGTGAAAGAACTGGGAGAATGTTATCCTGCAGGTGGCAACACCCACAATAAACATAGAAGCAACCCTAAATTATTACCCTTGTCTTTTTGATGCAAGCAAGTGAATGCTCTGAACATTTTACCCAGGCTGCTCTGGAGGAAGCGCTTCTGACAAGCAAGGCAAATCTGCAAAACGCTTTCAAGCCCGAGTAGGAAGAGAGGACCAAAGCTTGTGCTAGAAAACTGACCTGTCTGGGTTAGATGTTTGACAAAGAAATTATCTAGCGCAGTGATAGAAGAGGCAGAGTGCAACATTTTGGGTTCACATCTCCTGGGAAAGCTAAGGGAGATAAATAGCCCTGTCATGCTTTGTTCTCTTAGGAAAAGTGTTTTGTTCAGCCCCACAGATTAATGCACTCACTTATTGCATTCACTGCTTACTCTCTGATCTCACTGCAAAGTTTTTAAAAACTGTCTCTCATCCTTCTTTCAGAACACAAAAGACACTTGAAAATTTGTCTTCAGCTTATAAGTGCTTAATAGCCCCGTAGTTTCCCAGTAATGCTTTTGCTGACTGACCACTCAGCAGGCTTTTCTGTTACTTAACAGTAATTGCACAGCATATATGGAGACAGTCATCCATTCCAACTGCAGAACCTTTAATGAGGATAGGTAATTAAACGGCTTTTGATACATCAGAAGCTTGCAGAGCAAACAGAAAAGAATTAACATTTCATTTATTGTAACCAATTCTGGGATGATGTACATGACAGTAGTACTCTCTATAACCACTCATTCGTTTTCTAGCTCAGTTCTAGCCTGGCATGCTTCTGCAATTTCCAGTCAGAATCTGAGCATCAACTTGATAAGCAGTTTCACAGCTGCTTGCAAGTCCCAGCAGAAGCAACATAAAATTGGAACCCTGTCAGTTTATTTTTTTAAACTTTTTGCAGTTTTATAGAACTCGGTAGTAAAACGTCAAAGGTCAACTGCAAGCTCAGAAATACACCTCTGCACTGGCTCCATCTTCAAACCAGCAGCCAAGTTTTCCCAACGCTAGGTGAGTAAGTGGAAATGGAATATGATCTTCTGCAGAAGTTAACTGCACTCACCAGGAAAAGGTGACAACTCTAACTAGCTTCTCCAAACTACTTATAAAATACAAGGAAGAACATAATACATGCATAACATGGATTTGGAAAGAGAACAGACCCAGAGCTCTCTTACAAATGTCTTTTAAGCTTAGAATTCTGCTTTACCATTACCAAAATTCACTTCCCTTAATCTGTATTTACACAGAATACAGCTATTTGGAGCGTGCCTTTAAAAACCTAAACACCTACTTTTAAACCCCAAACAGCAGCACAGTCCAACAGAAGCACCCAATCCATGCTGGTATTCATATGTATAAAAGTCACAACATCTTTTAGGTTTGAGGCACTAATCGCTATTTTAATGGCAGAGAACCTCCTCTTCTCACAGATCTCAGTAGGGACGGACCCCAGACAGTGCAACTTGTCTTTAAGGCACATCTCTTCAGTGCTTATCTTAAAATCACCTAACCAGCTTATGAAATATTTGCAGCGCTACAGCTGTGTGAGCTGGCAACTACTCTACACAATGCGGTTGTTCTATAAAGTACTAAATCTATTGTGTGATTACATAGTAATTTAGAAGCAGCCACAGATTGAGCAAAACAAAGCAAAAGCATTATAGATGGCTGCTAGTCTGCTGTCTTATGTAGCACTATCAAGTCAGACATATCCAAGGATTTTGAAAATTCCCTCCCAGGAATACTAGACATTTTTTTCCATTATTGCTGAAGAATCACAACTACGCAATTGCAGAATCCTAAAGAGTGACTCAATGGCAGCATCAGTTCACAAAAAGGCAAACCGCTGCAAGAAAAAATAAATCATAACACTTTCTTGAATTTATCTGTAACGCACAAGCAGCACAATATTACTTTGTAACCCGTAAAAGGCAGGAGATCGACTTTAAAAGGAATGTACAGTCAGTTTTCAAAGACTTCTAGAAAATGCCTGGAACATTTTAATAACTTAATTCTGACTTAAAGAAATCTTTAATTAAGAGAGCATTTAGAAAGTATTTTCAGAATAATCTGGAATCCTGTGGAATGTGTTAAGGCCTCCAAGGAAGCTTGCTCTGGCTAAGAGCTGAGATCGGTCATGATTTAGAGAGGAAAAGCAGCAGGTAGAAGTAGCCAGCACTGTTCAAGTCTTAACATGTAACTTGCCTGTCATGTCAGCATTTGGCACCAGGATCACCCCTGCCTATCCTTTATGACGTTAATTTGAGGAGTTTGTGCTGTTTTTTCAAAAAAGATGGCATTACTCCAATCACAGTCACAGACTTGACTTACAAGAATTAACTGCTGCTTACTTTTACACTAGCAAGCCACTGCTAATCCGTGCTCCAGTAAAAAAGCAAATGAATTAGGTCAAGGCAGCTTAAGTGCTACTAAAATCTGTTGCATAGCACCTTATATCCACAGCTCAGACAGCAGTTCCTCTCCTACAAGCAAGGAGCAGACAACATCAAAGTCAAGCTCAGATGGCCAAAAGGTCTTTGTCTGGATATCAATGAACTTTCCTTTACTTTTTAGAGAAGACTTAGGCCTTGAAAGATTACTTTGAGGAGATTACAACCTGCTGGGGTGCTGTTTTGTAACTTCTTTCAGCTACAATCTTTCTGAAGTACAACAGCTCTTCTTCTAGCAACGGAAACTCAAGAGACGGAGCAGCAAAAGCTACAGCAGAGACAACTTTCACACTTTCAGAAGCTGCCCATCCAGGTGATGCTACTTCTTTCTAGATGATTCATTACACTGAAAGACACCAAAATACATTTACAGTTTATTTTATATACATATACAAAAGTGTTTACATGATACGCATTTTCTTTCAATCTCAAGCTGTAGACCACTAGAGAAACCAGTGCTATTCTGACACATGAAAGCAAGAAATGACATGTAATCCATCACCTCCAGGACTGCTGCTTTAGTGCCAACACTTCTTGTGCCAATTGCACATTAACCTGCTGTGCCAGAGCATGGTTCCCACCTTTGAGCTGGCGGGGTGCCTTGGCAGTGCATATTCAGTCCCGCAGACTTGAAGCATCCACCTTGCTGACTCCACAATGAAAAATTAAGGCCACTCAAGCAATCCCATTAACATAGATTAATAGTTATGTCAAGCACTGTGTCAGATTCATGGGATGCCAGCTGTCTAGTCCTACAAAATCGCCAGCCTCGCTAGAGTTAGTGCCAAGTGTTTTGCCCAACGAAGCCCATTCTGCCAGCTGGGTTAGGGATAGGATGTTATCAGAGGAAAAGATGAAGAAATGACAAGCTAAGGAAGAAGAAACCTGGATCCAGAGATCTCAGGCCTCAGCCAGCAGATCCAACGATGAAGCAAGTCCAAAACCTAGAGTCACCACACATCAGGAGACTGAAAATTCCTAAGATAACACTGGATTCAGTCACCAGTGAAAATCTAGCTGTCCCTTTCAGAAAGCTGTGCAGTACTTGAGACACAGTATAAAAGCAATCTATTGCACTGCTGAGAAGCTACTTTTTTAAGGCATTTTCTTTACAGCAACTTTAGGGAAGGAAAACAAACACACTATCAGTTATGTTACTTTACGAGAAGCAGTTTTCCTTTGGGTATTTTACTTTCTCCTTGCAGATTTCTTACTGTGTCTCCTGCCTGCTATAGGTACACAAATAAAACCTCACGAAGCCATAACTTTTCCATAAGGGGCCCTAAGAATTTAATTCTGCTTTTCTAGTTATCTCAAGAGTTACTCAAAAGCAAGAACCTTACAGGCTAGCACTGACCTTAAAATAGCTTTTAAAACTCATAAATGCAAGGGAAAATTCTACACAAAAAGTGTTGAGAGGTAAGTCACAGCTGTTGTGAGCTCAATTATTTAATAATTTGTATTTAATTGGAAATAACTTGGCTTCTTGCATTATTTATTTAAATATTAATAACCAAATTTCTGCTTTACTAAAAGTAGCAGTCTAATTTTGATACTAGCAAGGTAATGTCATGCAGCAGTCTAAAACATGCTTTTTTTCTAGTTTTCAGGCATTATTTAACCTCCTGTGACTTCCCTTAATCCAAGTTGTCTCGAAGCTGTTCTGACAAAAAGATTTCAGAGGGTAAAACAAGCAGTTTTCATAAACAAATACTGGCAAGTTCAAATACAGATATCAATTGCAATAAAGGGAAAAGGGCATTTTCATTTTGCTCCCATTCGTACTGAACTGAAAAACTCTGGCGTACTCCAACACAACTGACAAGACATGAAGAATATGGCAAGGCAGGAGAATGTGTTTTACAGCACTTGAGTGATGACTACGTCTACGATGTCAAGGGATAAATCCACAACTTTGTTACTGCAATGCTGTGTATCTTGCTACTCAACTTCCAGCTTTGAGATTCCCACCGTAGGATGCTGTCCTTGAGTAAGGTCTGTGGGCCCCTTTCCGGAGCTGCTCCTTTCAGAGAACAGATGTTTTGCATGGTCAAAGCAGGGAGGCAAAGTCAATTAAGTGCTACACTGCAACTCCTGAGAAAAAGCCATCAGCAACCCTTATGGAAGGGTAGCAGGGCGCTGTCCTCCTCTCCCCTCTATTCCAGGGCTTCAAATAGAACTACCTGGAGTCCCACACAACTCGTGCAGGAACTGGAACAGAGAGCTGTGCTCTGAACTCAGCGTCCTTGACAAGAGCTGGTCAATGCTAAGGATGCCTGCTGGGCTTCAGGGAGGAGGAGGCAGCAGCAAGAGCTATTCATAACCAGAACATAAGCATGCACCCAGGTGCTTGTCTCGCAAGAGCTCTGGACCCAGGATGTCAGGTCTGGAGAGTCTCAGCTGGTTTCTGAGGACTGCCCTCCGCCTGAGCCCTTAAACTCACTTGGACCTACATTCACAAAAAGAGTTGGGTACCAAAGTCACTTCCTAGGGCCTTCAGCTCCCTCTGGCACAAACAAAACCTGCAAATATCTGCATTATATAAACAGCGATAGATACAAAGGGCAATTTCCTAAATAAGAAAGAAACGAAGCGAAACATACAAAGAAAGCATCAGTTGCCCTCCCAGTTAAACCTCAACTGATTTGGAAGATGGCATGCCAGTTACATACAGATAAGCATCTATTACACATTCCTACTGTAAAATCAATCCATAAACCACTACACTTCTCACGTTCTGTCCATTCAGCTTTTTCTACACGCAGCCATATTTTTCCCACTTCATCCTGCAGCACTGGTCCCACTAATCACTGACATATGCTCCAGCACAGAGCATTTCCTCTGGCATGCTTTAAAAAGAAGCACTGTCACCAGAGCAATATAAGTGCTGGCAAATATGGTCTGTCAGATTTTGTTTTCAAGGACTATAAAAATAGACTTCACTGCATTAGGCTTGAAAACTCATACCCTCTAGAAATAATTTAAGAAGAAACAAGTTTTCAGATGGCTTGTTATTGTTTTCAAATATCAGAGAGAAAAATCTGTAGTTTTATATTTCATTTAACATTTTCAGGTTAAGCCAATATCTGAGTTTTTACATGACTGACGATTCCCAGCTAATTTATCAACAACGCCAGTGGTCTCTGTTCATGTGCATCAATTCACAGCTTCACAGCTCATTTCTACTACAAGCAGCCTCTTATTGTAAAAACATCAGTACTTGGAAAGTCACAAGACAACACTTGTTTCCAGAGCTTAAGCTTTTCACCAATGGCAATCGTTATTATTTTATGCTGATAGCAGCCTTGGCCAAAATGCATGGGAAAGGGTCTTGGCGCTGATTGCAGTTCAAAACACTTGCCTGTGAGTTTGTAATTGCTTTGCCGAGTACTCTATTTCTGTAATCACCTGGCCCAAATTCCTATTTGCAGAAAATATGCAACTACAATAAAGGAAAACCTCCTATCTTGCATACACAGATACTCTGCAGCAATCAAAAATCAAAGACAACAGAAGCAGGATCTTCGCAGGTTGCAGATAACACTTCCACACCCCCTTTCACAGAGCACACAAGGTGCATCTGAAGATCAGAAACAATTTGGGGCAGAACGGAGGAAGAGCCACATCTTCAAAGAATCAGCAGCAATAGCAAGAAATGGGCAACAATGATAAATTAGTTAGCCCTCTGGTCTCCGTATGTATATCCAAATACACTTCTGCCAGTTTCTATATCAAAATCCCAGGTCTTCCAAGACTTTGGAGATGTTTTTGCAGCTTACCTTCCATGCCCTCAGAACCAAGCAAGCAAAATAATTTTGAGAAGCCTCATTCCAAACACTTTAATCGTACCAATATAACTTCTCTCCTGCTGTGAACAAGACCAGGGAACAGATGCTGGTTTTCTTAGAAGAATTTTTTTTTCCAGGCTAAATTGGTATCTTGAATCAGATTCCAAAACAACCACCAAAAAAAAATTTAGGCAGCATGCAACAGTAGAACATCAATAGGAGTTTTAGATAGTCACAACACAGTAAGCTGCAGCCGGAGAATCAGAGAGAAGTCACAGTCCAGAGTGTATTGGGTGTACCAGCAAAACTAACATACACAGGAGTGGAAAAAATGGTTATTCCTTTTTACTTGGCTGTCATACACCAAACCCTGGCAACAGGCCACCTGGGAGATAAATGAGAAGACAGAAGATAATCACAGGGTCCACTTCTTTTTGAGATCCAGAATAATCCTGTTATGTAGTGGCTAACATGAACTGACAGTGAGGCTAAATTTAAGTGACCTTCTGTAATATTACAGAAAATAACTTACTTGGCTAACTGAAGCCCTTTACAACATAGTTATGTCTGTATTTATCTAGCTTTTGGGGTTCTATTTTCTTTAGTGAGGGAATATACTTTGCTTTTACTCATCTGAGCTGAAAGCATAGTCTCTAAAGAGAGACACTTCCAAGGAAGCAGAGTTAAGATTAAAGTCAGTCTGAGCAGAAACGAAGGAGTTGCTCACTCTTTCAGAAGTAATAATACAAAAAAAAGAAAAAACCAAAAAAATCTTATGGGATGCCAGACCTGGTTATATGGTTATTTTTGTATCATACCCTAGATCAAAGTCACTAAGACTTCTATTTTTCAAAGGAACATCACACTCTAAGACAGCTTTGAAAACTTCAGTCTAAACATTAAGAACACTCAAACTCCATTTCACCTGTTTTATTTATTAAGCAACAGCTCATGCTTACTAGTCCTTGTGAATGTTTCTTCTTTGGACTTCATGTGAAGTCTGAGGAATGTTAGGTAAGCTCAAGAAACCAAAACTACTACTTTTCCACAATGGAGAAAATTTTGTTTGCTGCTAGTGTCAGGAACTAGATAAAAGTAGCTTTCCAGATGAATTTGAACACAAGTAAAGGTAATTTATACAAACAGAAGGTACACTATCTTCTACCAAGAAAAAAAACTAGACTGGTTGCTACAGGTTTTAAATGCTAGATCTTCCAAATCATCATAAGCAAAGATAGAGAAGAGGATGACTTGCCTTTGAAGTCACCTTAGCTTGCACACATAACTGCAAGCAAAAGATTTCAGGCTTTAGAGATCAAGCAGAGCAGAACTTTTCATAACAATTTAATCTTGTAACAACAGTTGTTCAAGAGGGCAGAAGCAAAGCAGCTCTGCGTGTAGGAGGCACAGCTGACAGTGTTTCCAGATAAGATTTGATAAAGCCCTAAAACATCACAAGGCTTTGACTAACAATGACAAAATGTCATTCTAATCAGATTTTTGGAAAGGGAGAGCAGTCAAACAAGGAAGACGACTTCAGGCATCGAGAAAGTTCCTGCAGGAAACAGACTGATTTACTGTTGTTCTGCAAATCCTTTCTTTTCATTACAAAATTTTTTTATTATTTGGACACTTGACTTCAGCAGTCACCTTGTGAACCACTACCACACAGAATGGGCCAAAAGCTACATCAGCTACAGATTACATACATGCAAGAAATTAATTTAAGTGTTAGGGGGACACACATTTAACAGAAATTAGTTACCTCTCCATAGAGGCAATGCTCAGCTTAATAGGGAAGGATGCCAGCATTTAGTGTTTTAAAGGACAGTTTTTAGAAGTTGCTTCCTGCTACTTGTGCTAATTGGGAAGAAAAAAAAGTATTGCAGCTGTAAAATTAATAAGGATTTAAGACTGGAAGACACAGTCACCAAATAAACATTACAAATAAACTTCAGCAGGCTGAGTGGTGTTATCCCCACAAGCCTTCACTGACTCCAGCCTCTTCCCCTTCCTTTGCCCTCTATTGCTGGCCAAGGAAAGAATCACAATACCCACAAGAGTTACGCCAACTTGCTTAAAATAGGTTTTCCATTTAAAACCCTTAATATGTTTAAACTGCTTATCATTACAGTTTGACTCAGTAACACAGAAAAGCAAAGGATATAGTAATATAAACCAAGTTCTGTAGGGGGCAAATTTTAAGCCAGCAGCTACTGTTTAGTAATTGCCTCTGAGAGTGCTCTTGTCCACTGTAGCTGTAAGACCTCTGAGAGCACCCAGACTAAGTGGGTGATTTCATCCCTGACTCACGCTGGTGGGTAACACATTCATGTGTTTATACCATGACCTTCAAAAGAGGAAGGTCTGCTGAGCACCACCAACTATCAG
This sequence comes from Clamator glandarius, assembly GCA_033459285.1. Lineage (NCBI taxonomy): Eukaryota > Metazoa > Chordata > Aves > Cuculiformes > Cuculidae > Clamator > Clamator glandarius. The sequence continues at coordinate 99,772 of JAUNZM010000759.1, forward strand.
AACCGTTAATGACAGCTGTGTTTTATTCCAGATTCCTGGACAGAGTTGCAGTAAAGCCCACAGAAGTCAGACCTTAGAAATGAGCTGGTTGACATTTCCTCGAGCTTTCTGACTATACCCTTGAGGGATACTACTCACAATAGCTGGCAGCCTGTGTTTTCCTGAAATCGACAGGCAGAATAAATATTTTTATTCTTGTGGGCTACAGAAGATATGCCATTAATGGTCATCAGCCTTAGAAATACAACTTAGGAAAGTGGGAATGCATGAAGCAGTACCAGAGGAAACCTCAGGACTGGGATAGCAGAGTTCAGTTATAACTCATCAACAGCTCTTCTACTGAAGCAAGTTTCTTCCCTGGGGATTGGCAACACTGGAACGCTGCTTATACTCCACTGTAACTGTGGTTAAAAAGCCTTAATTATAGATATATGCTCTAGAGAGCTCTCATTTAACCCTGGAGCTAAGATTAGAGAAAATGGAGAAACTGCAAAAGGGCAGAGAATAGAGCTAATTATTCAGAAAGAAAAGCAAACTTAAGGACTAGAAATGGTAGACCTCCCTTCTTTGAAGCTGCCATTTAAAGCTTTATCAAGTTTAATGAACAATACGGAGACATGTCAAGTGACATTTTTCTTCTTTTTCAGGGGGTGCACAGGACTTGGGATCTGCCAGAAAATCCCAGACACAGCAGAAGTTACTCTTCTACCCAGGCATTTGAAAAGGAAAGGCTGCCTGGCAACTTATTGTGCTACATATTGATTTACTTATCTGTCGTTTTCTCCAATCGTTTGCCAGAGCCTTTAAATCTAACAAAAGAGGCACAGTCTGACAAGTCAGCCATAATTTGATATCCACTGCTACTTATATTCTTAACAAAGCTGTGTAGATAAACACTTCCATCTTTGTTACCTATCTATCATCTAACAAGGGCAACACAAAATGCAGGAAATACCACCACAAGTGTCAGTTACAGTGATAGGAAAGATACCATTACCACTGAGAGGTTGTGCTTCATGCTGAATAAAGCAGGGCCAGTCACACTTCCTAGCTCCCTGGCCTGTAAGAATTCATGAGCAGGAAGCCGAAGCTGAAGGTAAAACCACAAGTAGACTCTTAAAGAGAAAACGGAGAATTTGAAAGTTTTTTCGTCACAAACAAGATGAAAGAATATCCAAAAGTAGAACATAAAAACAGAAAGGAGGGGGGGCTATTATCCCTGGATTTGGAAATAAAGCATCACACTGTTATACTGAAAGTGACTCAAACATCAGGATTTGTTCAGGAGTCTGAAATCTCATGAACAGATTCACACTTTCTGTTAACTGCTAAAATATCCCCACTAACAGCTATTGGGTTTTGCAAACAATCTGGGACCTCAAGTCAATCAGTGTCTTCCCCCTGGAAGCAGAGGAATCCCAGGCCAAGCTGTATCTGGAAGGAATAAATGGGTGGCCAAGCTGTTTTAGGACTGATCAAGATTGTTCCATCCAGGGGCATTAGCTCAGGGTAAGACAAAGTGCAAATGTTGCGGCAGAAAGGCTATTCTCGATTTGATTCCAGAATAAGAACAGGTAGATACAAGATTAACAAAAAGTAACTATTGAGCTTTAATCCAATCTACCTCAGTCTGATTTAAGTAACATTTAAACAATATTTAAATGAATGATTATTGCAATAATCATTAATGCCTGCTTGCCTTCACAGTATATCGGTCAGAACAGCCAGTTATTTAATCCATTCAGCTATAGAAAACTTCCTTTCTAGTTTTCTAGTAAAGGTGACCCAGAACAAACTCTATCTATACACTTAGGTCGCTTAACCTGAGAGTATCTATTACTATTAAAAGATTTCATACACACAAAGTCACTGAATCCCCTCTCCCTGTGTCTACATGACATCATGTGTTATTCATGGTACTATCAATTTAAAGCGGTGTAACTTAGAGGTTACGCTACAGAGTTAACAGAATGCAATATAAGACAGAGTCCTCTGATGGTAAATATCACAGCATCTTTGTTTACCTAAGTGTTTACACCATCCTGAAAGTACCACAAAACTCAGCACAGCGCATTCCAGTTAAGGCATACTCCATAAAAGCCTACAGCTCTGCTAAAGTCAACATGACATGAAGCCAGCAGCTTGAAACGCCTGCTTTCATAGCAGATCAAAACAAATTTCTGCAGCACAATCTTTTTTTTTCTAGAGATATTTCAAGCACACAGTGGAATACCTCCTACAAACTCCTAATGTACCCTACCAGCTCTTTACTTTCCAAAAGGAAGCTGAAGGCTGCCTGTCTGTGTTGGCTGGTACAGAAAGAGGTTGCAAAGAAACAGGAGCGGTGTGCAGATTGCTTTTACACCTGGACAACAATTTCCTCAAAGTCTGAGTTAGACAGGAGCTTTTCTTACCTAATGTAAACACCGTTACAGTTGGCTCCACAAGGAAGCAAAAACAAGAGGGACAGGAAAGTTAACTTTAGTTTTTTGTCTTTTTATAGCACGCCTGTAACTGTATTTAAACAAGGAGCAGAAAGTGATACAATGCAACTGAAAGCCTGGTAGATACCATTGTTCTGCCCAATTTCACCAGCACTGCTCACTGATGCCAATAAACTTTCCACTCCTTTATCAGTCTATTTGGTTAAATGCATGGCAGTTATTTGCCAGGAAATTTGTAACCCTCTTAAACCTTGCTGTCTTCCATGATTTGATCCATATACATACAAGAAAAACACTCTAGAGATCAAAAAAGCAGTTCAGAGTCAAAATGTTTTCCAGTTGAAATCATCTTTTCATGAAGAAAGGTAACCATTGCAGCTGTTAAGGACTGCATACAGCACACGTTAGAATGGTGAAACACAGACCACTTGTCCAAAAACGAGGGCACCTACTCCATGACAGAGATAACCTCCCCTAAGGCACAGCAAATATAATAAACCTTTTATTTGCACACAGCATAAGAGTTCTAGAATACAGGCTATTTGGTTTTTTGGTTCTGTATCGCTGTAACAGTGAAGATCACCAGAAGGAATAACGGGACCCCAAGTGAAGACCACTGAATGCTCAAGTTTCTTAATAAAGATATTTTCCAAATTTTTCTTTGCACTTCACAGCTATGAGATGGTTTAGCCACTTCACGTTCACTTCAGCCCACTTCACTAATCAGAAGTACGGTCCACACTCCTTCAGCCCAGGAGAACCTGCTTGTTTCACAGACACACTGATGTGATCAATTTTAGAGTAGCCCATACTGGCAATCAGTCACTTTTAATTTACAATGGGCCTGTACAGCTCTCACACTTGCATTTCAGTCCTTGAATGCCAATTGTTCTACATTATGCTTACCAAAGTAAGTTTTTTCAAAGTTTGCTTTTATATCAACTAATGAGTGACGAGCCAACAGAGCTGCCAACGTGGCAGTCTCCAACAGGTCTGTGAGGAGCCAAGCCCCAGAGTTCAACGGCAATAGCAAGGTCTAGGGCATGATCAGTGTAACTGCCAAAGCAATCTGCCTAGGAAGTAAGATGTTTTTCTATTTACCTCTGGCTGGCTGAAAGCAGAAAGGTTTTCCTCTCACTTTTCCCAAGCCCTTCTCCCACCTCAGCCTTGGCAGCACAGAGTCTGCTATGCAATCCTCTTCCTTATTAGCTTTCGCCAGCTACAACGTGAAGCTGACAATCCTTGACAGCTTCATAGCTGGCCCCAGGTCAGAATGGCAAAGCCAATTATGTTCCTCGGCTGAGGAGGACACAAGGAGCACAGCATCACTCCCCACTCAGCTTATCAGGGCTACACTTTCAGCAATACTGCCTGGAAACTTTAAGTGTAATTGCTCTAAAGGCAAAGTTTACAACCCCCAAACTTTACAAGAGGACCATTCGTCCAAACTAGTACTTTTTAATCACAAGTTTGCAGTTGGTTTCTCATTCACAGCCTACCAGCAGGCAGGTGCATCCCCTTCACTCCAGCCGGCTGGCAGCAGAGGGCACCACACAATCACCCATGTGATTTATGTACTTCCATCATGTTCAGGAGTGAATTTATAGAGCACAAATTACTACTACAACAAGCTACAGGGTGACTCCATAAAGCATGCATCATATCAGATAAAAATGCATGCAATGAAAGGCAGCTAATTTGCCACGATGCTTTTAGCCAGCAATTGAAAGAAAGACATGTTCAAGAGTAATACCTCTCCAAGTTCAAATGACACGTAAGCATAACAGCTGGTATCAGGCAGAGTGTGGGTCTCCAGCCTGACCAGACGGGTACAGAGTAGCATCTCTGCAGAGCATTAGAAGTTAGTAAATGCTTGTGTTAACCCAAATGTAAACCAGTAGCCCACAAACTCATCTGCGTTTTATGTACTGCAGGACTACACATCAATTAAACATTTTGGCTGAGGATGCCCAGCCACCACTGACAGTCAGCAGAGATCCTAGAGACAGAAGGAAAAGCTGCACTTCTCTTGCTTTTTCCTACACTTACACATGCTGTGTTTTTACCTACTGAATACTTGTTAAGAAAAAAACAAAAATTACCTAAAAGATACAAAAGTCAATCTGTACCACATGAGCACAGCAATATACACAGTGGCAAGTAGAAAATGTACACTGGTGAAGAAGCTACTAAGCTGACAGTTTTGCTGTTAGCAGAAGCACCTCAGTACCTCAAATACCATCACCCCCATTTAAATCCATGACACTCGCCAAACCTGTTACGTGCACCATAAAAAAAGGACTTTGGCACACCTTAAAAAAGGACTTTCTAGCTTCTATCATGTACTCAGTGACTGTACATACACACTGATAAAGGGCACTTCTGAGCATGCAGCTGTAGTGAAGAGTAACTCAATGCATCAGCTTTTCTAAAGATATCTGCAGCATGACCTTGAGGCCAAGACCTTGATGACTTCAGGCCATCCCTCCTCTGCGGAACAAGAAGTGCCCAACAGAGTGGTGAAAGAACAAACATAAAGGTAGAAGAAAAGAACAAGGATCTAATCCACCTTATTAAAGCAATACATTAGTTTCAGCCACCGCAATGTTTCCTCTGAACATGTAAATACAGAAGCAATTAGCTGGCTAGGCACTTCTGCAGGAACCACTTAGCATAATCTTTCCTAGAATATATTTACATGGCTTCTGATTGCTTAATTTTCTGACACAATTGTTTCAGGCACTAGAATGATTAAATAAGGCAAAATCACCTACACTGATATATCCATTTTGAAGGTAGCACGCAACATGCTAGAGACAACGAGACTAACTCCTAGCAGGTATTAAACTTCAAAGTTTTAGTATCACAACTCTATGTTCTAGGCAATATTTTAATAGCTTTAATTCAGCTATTTCTTAAATTACCCCCCTCCCTTCCCTTTTGCAGTTACTCTGAAAGATAGAATTACTGTGTGAAAAAGCAGACACCATTTAAAGACTAAAGAATGAGCCTGGACAGAGATGTCATTGAAAAGCTCAGTTCTGTAGCACTTCTGAAATGTCCTCAATTCACAGATTACACTGCACAAAAAAGCAAATTAAAGCCAAAAGCTGAAGAAAATCTTCTCTGTCTGCAATAGATAATATTTTTGATAACACCAAAATTGTAGATGATGGGAAGCTGTAAGGAGTCAGCTCTTCCAAACTGCTTCATGAATAAACATATAAACAGCACATTCATTTACAAGCTGGAAATTGATTAGTAAGTACAAACACCAGGAGTGCTCCTCAGGACCAAGGAAAAGAGGCTGGAACCCCTGAATGTGAGGATGCCCAAAAAACCGTCTGCAGTCAGCTGGCAGATAACTCTATGACAACAGTAAAAAAAACCAAACCCAACTAACATTTGGTTTGTCTTCATTCTGCTTCATCTGAAATTATTTTTACCAAGACAGTCTGTTGTCCTTTAGGGCATGTTTTTCCTTGCTCAGTGTAACAGAAGATATCATTTCAGGGCCCAATTCTTCAAAAAAAATGGGCATATGATACAAGGATATCTTCACTCACAGACCCACTGCAGACCATAACTCCATGTTAATTAGACTGGAAGATGAAGCCTTCTGCCTAAAACCCAGTAACTCTGATTTACACAAGCGCAGGGAGGTTTTATTGCAAATTCTCCTGCAAGCAGCACAGACATTTCCTGCCCAGCTCAATGCACCGTCAAAACGAAAGCCGATCTCAAGTTAGTGACAGCTGCCATACATTAAACAGACATAAAGAAAAATGGAGTCAACGTTGCGCATATCATGGGCAATATGGGCTATCTACATACCGAGAACACAGAAGATACACAGAAATCAGCAGTGATGTACTGCACCACAGAAACTGCTTGCCTTATAGCTACCCAAAGCCCTCAGTATAGAGGCAATTTTAGAAGACTGAAAATGATAAGTCAGCTTGTCACTGTTTTTTCATCCCTTACAGATTTAACCAGAATTAACTGCTACCTCCAACAAGAAGCTTCGAAGCCTCCCAAGAAATTACCAACTTTCTCCCAGAAAGGAGAAAGGAGAAATAATCTCTGGAAGACACATGATTTTACAGTGGTCTTCATTTTGCCATTACACCACACCGTGTGAAGCTGTGGTGCAGCAGACTACACAGCTTGATTTTTATCGGTCATGCAAAACAGATTCCCTGCATAAGGCAGTAGCATCAGGAACTCTAGGCACATAATGATCTCTGTGCATATTAAAGGGATTTCTGTGCAGGTTGGAGGATCTGCTATAAATTTATGTGTTATGGCAGGTAACAGCTGACCCCCTTTCCCTACCAGCATGGGACATTACAAGGATATGATCATGGTTATAGCAAGACTTGCAGTAAATGCTTGAATTCAAACAAAAAAACACCAACCCAATCCATGTCTTCTGGGAAGGGAGAGCTCAGTCTCAGTTTTACTACACCTCTTTTTGAGAGCCTTCCCTCCCCTCAGAGCAGAAATTGCCACAGTAGGTTTTTCCACCTTTACAGTGCAGTCATAGCTGCAAGTCTCCAAGGAGGGAAAGATTTAGAAAACGGAGAGTTTTAAGTGGTTTTGAACAAGCAGAGCCTTGTGGAGTGGCAGCCAAACTGATAGCTACACACTGACATTTCCAGCTTTCAAGTCCCAACCGTTCTTAATGGTACAGAGCCAAACCCAGAAGGGGATAAAGCAATTACACAGCCAAAAGCAAATGCAGCTAAACTGAGCTTCCAAACGCCTAATTTGGGTGATCTAGCCTTCCCGTCTCATGCGCTACGCAGAGGGTTTTGACTGTTAAATCTACAACTACACCAGTGGGACAAGAAAGGAATGAAATCATGTGCTGCAATACTGTCAGGCCACGTATCCAGCAGGCACCACCGCCTCTCTTGGGACGAGTTCTCCTCTCCTCTTTTCCCAAAGGAGGATGAGCACACCGACAAAATCGTCGAGCCCCATCTGGGTCTCCCTGCCAGCCCTTTCCTCAAGCTCCGAGAGGACCCAGAGGTAACGGGCGCTCCTTCTTTCCAAGGCAGCTAAAGGGAAGGCGCGCCCCGGGGAGCCAGAATTCCCGTCCGCAAGGATGGGACAGGCTCCCCCTTCCCCACTCCTTGGAGCAAAGACCTCGTTTTATTCCCTTACCAAGCTCAGCCCTAGCAGGCAGGCAGACCCCGCGCCCCCCACACCCATGAACTGTCGAGAAAGTGCTGCCGTTCCCCTCGCCGCCCGGGGAGACGCCAGAACGGAGGGGACCCCTCCCCGGGGACACCGAGCGGCCCTTTTCCCCTCCCCGACACGCAGCCGAGCCCCCCGTGGAGTGACAAGGGCGCACCCACCGCCTCCTCCCCCCGCCCTCCGACACTCACCGGCGCGTCCCCGGCCGCTGCCCCCGCGGCGGCGGCGCCCTCCCCGCCGGCCGCCCTGCCGCCCTCCGGCTGCCGCTCGCGGTACAGGGACCAGAGCCCCACGTTGGGCAAGAAGACGAGGGCGGCCAGCGCCAGCCCCACCGCCTGCAGCAGCCGCTTCTGCTTCCGCCGCATCGAGGAGGAGGAAGGCAGAGAGAGAGGGAGGGAGGGAGGGAGGCAGCGCGCCCCGGTCCCGCCGCCGCCGCCGCCCTGCGGGAGCGCAACTTTCCCCGCGCGCGGCGGCAGCGCCGGGCGGTAACTCCGGCACTTCCGCTCCGCGCGAGGGAGGGGGCGTGGCTTGGGAGACCCCGCCTACCGCCCCTGGCGGCCACGCCCCCTCCCTCCGCCCCTTCCCCCCCCCCCCCCCCCCCGAAACCCGTTCGGTCCCCGCTGGTGGCGCCCCCGGGATGAGCCTCTAATAACGACTGTTCAAAGGGTGCCGGGGGCTCCGAACTAGTCGTGGAGTGGGGTGGAAACAGAGGTGGTTCATTGCTCCGGAGAGGCGCTGCGATTAGCAGCCCAGCGGAATGAACGGAGCCGCGCCGAGCCCCCGGGGCTGCAGGGGCTCCCCGAAGTGGTGCAGTGTCTCCCCAGGGTGGTGCGCCGGCTCCCCAAGGGGGTGCAGGCGCTCCCCAAGGGGTTGCAGGGGCTTCCCAAAGGCTGTAGGGGCTCCCCGAAGTGGTGCGGGGGCTCGCCAAGGGGCTGCAAGTCTCCCCAGGGTCTGCAGAGTCTCCCCAAAGTGGTGCATGGGCTCCCTAAGGGGCTGCAGGGGCTCCCCAAAGGCTGTAGGGGCTCCCCAAGGGGCTGCAAGGTCTCCCAGAATAGTGCAGGGGCTCCCCAATGTAGTGCAGGGTCTCCCCAAAGTGGTGCACGGGCTCCTCAAGGGGCTGCAGGGGCTCCCCAAAGGCTGTATGGGCTCCCCAAGGGGCTGCAAGGTCTCCCAAAGTAGTGCAGGGGCTCCCCAAAGTAGTGCAGGGGCTCCCCAAAGTGGTGCACGGGCTCCTCAAGGGGCTGCAGGGGCTCCCAAGGGTTTCAGGGTCACCCCAAGGGGCTGCGAGGGCTCCCCAAAGGGCTGCAGCAACCGCTGGATAAGGCTGCTACGCACAGCGCTCCGGGGGTACAGGTGCCGTCGGTCTCCAGCCCTGGCCTCACCCTCCAGCAGGATTGCTGCAGATCAGCTCCCCCGTGATGGCTCTCATTAAAAAGGAATGCTGTTTATTCAGGTACCAATTAGGTGGCTTCTGTTGTACTGTAAACTAGATGATTTACAGGCGCGGGATGGTGGAGTTTGTTAAGAAAACAGCGGCTCTACAGCATTTCCAGAAGCAAGGAGTGGGTTCATTCCTTAAAGGAAGAGCAAACAGCCCTCGTGATGAGGAAGATGCCCGTGGAACAGCCTTGCGGCTTGGCTAACATCAACAGCAAAGCTGTGACAACCCAGTGCCCCGCTGGGAGGACTGTTCAAGTAGATACAAGGTCTCTTCCATTGTAAACCCCTGCAGGGAAATTTTTATTTCCTAGAACAATCACAGAAAGTCCATGAAAACCATTGTGCACCCCAGCATTTGCAGTTCTTACCACCCTCACCTCATACCAGTTTATTTAAACTTAAATAAACTTCCATAACCCACTAGATGGCATCTTCCAGCAGATTTCCGTGCCCGCTGTGAGCCAAATTATCAAGGAAAGTGTTTAATTTGGAGAGCAGGTTACTGTTCCTAAGTCTAACTACGTAAAAAGGCAGCTTGTACTTTCATTTTAATTATCAATGAAAATTTGTTGCCAGCTGATTTCTTTACTAGAAATGTTAATGCTTCCATTGTTCCTCTGGGACTGGAGAAGATACCAACCCCTGAAATCTCTTTTCTCCTGCTTTTAGAGCAAAACATATTCCCTTTATCATCACTGAATCACCTCCGGCAGAGCAGAGACTTTGGCCGCTGTTGAATAATGCATAGCCACTAAAATTGTACAACAATAAAGCTACGTATATGTTACCTGGTACTGTGAGAATCCAGGCTGGAAAGCTACAATATCTCTGATTTAATACTGCAGTGCCAGTGTACTGCCATATGGACCCTTATAATAACATCCACATCCCCATGCCTCTGCAAGAGCTCTTTGAAAAGTGGTTGTGAAATAGCAGGCGGTTTCACGGGGATGCACATAGGATTAGAGTCTGCCCTTGGCAGAACATCCGTGTTTATGTAAAGAAATGACAGCCACAAAGTTTGAGAGTTAATTAAAACAAAGCTACTAGCTGTCTTGACATATGTTTAAATTTAGGATTGTGAGTCTGCTTGCTAAATTAAATGTTTGCCTCGTAAATTGGCTTCAGCAGAGTTGTGCAAGTTTTAACAGGGAACAGAATATGGCTGGTGCTGCAGGTAGATCAGTATTTTGTATTTGAGAGCATCGTGAATGATAAAAAACCTCTGAAGAGCTTCAGAGGAATTGAAGTCTGGCTGCTCTTCAATAGTTGTAATGGAAATGGATGCTCCAGGTCTTTCCTTTCCTCCTTAAGACAGGGTGAATCCCTTTGGAGTTACAAAGTAAAATCACTTCTGCCCTATGAGCTGCCTTGGTCTGAAATGAAGAGATGTGTTTCTTCCATTAAAGGTCCAGCATTTCTTGATCTTCTCTTTCTCCTGAAGTGTTTTGGTAGAGACAGAGCTCTGATTTTGGCCTGTTGGATGCAGTGCCTCAGGATTAGTTTGGTACATGCAAAATTAACATGGATTTTTGTTTCTGAGAACAAAGAAAGCCTGTGGCTGTTAAACCTCTAACTGGTAAGGGAAATGGTGTACCTTCCCAAGGCTTTTTCTCAAAACAAATATAGGATAAATTAATAGCAGCTTAATCCCCATTTGGAAGCTCTCTTTGCTGGTGGGCTGTGTTACCCAGCTTGCAGCTCATGTGTGGAGATGCTGCAGGGCAGAGTGCAGCGAAAGTGGGTACTGGTGTGATGCAGCCTTGGATGAAGATGGACGAGCAGAGGTGACCAGAGGGACTTGGTCAGCAGATGCTGGGAGAGGGCAAGACAGCGTGGCAAAATACTAATGGGAATTGCCGTAGTAACAGGCATTCCCATGATAAAGCCCACAGGTAGCATGACAGCATGGAAATGAGAGGGCAAAGACATAGGGAAACAGTGCTCCCCCGCCTTCTGGTGTCCTCTGGCTGCAGTTCTTCAAGGCAAAGATTGACTCATGGGAAGGGTTGGATTCTGACCTTGGGACTCCTGCAGGGGTGGGTAATGGAAAGCAGTGGGTCCTTTGCATTCCTGCAAGAGACCTGAGTCATTACCCCTCTCTCTGCCAAGTGATCTTGAGTGAGACAAGACCCAGCTTTCCATGCCCCCAGCTGCTGTGCCAGCTTAAGGGCATGGATTAGGGGGAGAAAAAGCTGCCAGAAGTTTGGCATATCTGCCTCTAATAGCAAGGGGGAAATGGGAACCAAAATATCATATGAGAGCCAAACCTTTTACTTGGGTTCATGGATGCTGCAGATACACGTTGCAACTATGAGTGGGAAATTCTGGTCCATGAAATTCTGGTTGAAGTCTGCATTGTGTCTTATGTCAAACAGCTCCACCCACAGGGGAAGTCAACACCTCCAATAATGCTTTGGATGGGGTTTCGGATAGACGATTGCACACTAGTGAGGCTTTCTCTTTTCTGCAAATGTCATTTTTGACCAGGAGGAGAAAAACAATCTGTAAAAAATGAATGAACCTTAGCCACGGCTGAATCACAAAAGGACATTATTTTTCCATGGCATTTCTTTATCCTTCAATGATTATTGGTTGAAGTTCAGCTCAAATCTCCGGTGAACAGAAATGAATTGTTGTTTTTTTCCCCCCTTCTTCTTTCCTGATGAAAGGCAATGCCCAGGAACCTGTTGGCAGATCACAGCCCTCTGCTGTGCAGCAAGGGCATGCCTGCTGGCTCAGCCCCCTGCAGCCATCCTGCTAGGCTCCCCCAAAATCTGGAGCTGCTTCCAGCAGGCACTGAGATGCTGAGAAACAATGCAAAAGCTTGAATAGCTCAGAGAAGTAAGGATGATTATAGGCTTTTAAAAAAAATTACAAGCCCTGGCACTGTGGGAGGGCATCCAGCCCTCTCACCATCCCTCCTAGGGATGGAGAGACAGCACTGACATCCATGAATCCTTGTTCCCTGGCTGGGAAGGAAGGTAGAAGTTATCTGTGATGTGACTGACCTGAGGATTTATCTGCATAGGACAGACTTATGCACAGCTTTTAGCAGAGAAATAAATAAAATATTAATGCTGATATTCCCAGTAGATCCACCTGAGCGAGCAAAATCCCTGCAGTCAACAGTGAAATCTGCCTGTATTTACTTTGGACAAACAGAGCCCAGCAGTGAGGGACAGGAGAAAGTGGCTGAAGCTGGATGCTGGTGGAGGGTGCTCAGGATCTTGCTAGGAAAGTGGTGCCACTGGCAGTGGCTGCTCCTCCGGTCTCGTACAAAGTGGAAGGAGTGGCCCGGTGCATCTGCAGCTCGGAGACGTGCAAAAGCAACCAAGCTGTTGGAAGAGTTTCCTGGAGTATAACGCTCTTTTAACTCCCTTGGCCTTAGATCAGGTGGGCAATTTCACTAATCGCTTGTGGCAGGGGAAATTGCTGATGTTTAAGTTGAAGCATAGTCTTGGGGGATGAAGCAGCAGTGGCCCACTGGGCGGATAAATACTAGAGCAGAGCATGAAGCTAGGAGGGATGTGAGCCTCATGCATTCCACACTGCAAACAGCTGCACCAGCATATCCAGAGACTTGCTTTGCATGGGAATGTGCTTTTCCCCAGAAGTAACCTGAATCCCTTGCCCACCTCTTGGCCAGGCTGCCCAACTGGCAGAGCCATTGCTGACTGAGGAGAAAAAGCCCTTGCTGCACTTTGCAGGGACTGAAAGATTCTTGCTCTCTCATCCAGGCTTTGGTGGTCAGCGTGGACTCCAATTCTCCAGGCAAAGCCATGCAAAAAACCACACTAGGCTGCTGTAGTTCTAGGGCTGTTTCCCCAAAGTAACCCTAATAGTTGGTGCTTAATTATCAGCAGGACTCAGTTTGGGGATGAGGAAACAGCGGGTCTATTCCTGGCCATCTACTCAAGTAACCTTATTTAAAAAAAAAAAAAGAAACCTGCAACTGTTGTTGCCATCTCTCTGGCTGACATAGGCAATGAGCCTTGTTTGCTCCCTGTGCTCTGAATTCAGAGCTGCTGCAATGAATCGGACTGATTCCAAGTCTGGTGAAGCCAGCCAGGCAGACTGCAGTCAAGATGTCCTCAAAACTCCCCGGCTCTCTGAGCACACCATGAATTTTGTGGCCAACATTTGCTGCACTTCTCGAGGGATTTGGAAGCTCAAGCTCTAATAATTAAGGCAGCTTTGAATATCTTAGCCTTCAGTCTCACTTTCCTCACTGTTTACCATAGCAGTCGTTAGTGCTTGGAGCAGTAACCATCGTTCAAAAGGTACTTGCCATGGGCTTACACTGTTTCAGCAAGTGGATCCTCCAACACATGTATGAGAGCAATATAGAGATGATTTTGAGGGAGGTTTGCAGCTTTCTTCTGAATGTGAGTAACTTGTGCATCACTGAGTTGAACCTGGAGGAAATAACTGCTCTTCTGACAGCTTGCTTGATGCACTCTGGGATGAAAGAAGCACTGCTTGGGTCCGAGGTCTTCAGGGTGGATCTGTAGTGGATCAAGAACACTTATCTGTTCAAACTCTCCTTTAACAGTTTATATGTTAAGTGTGATAAACTCCACTCACACCATTGAAAAATAACTTTATGGAAAGGAGAATTAAGGATAAAGATGCTTAACCCAGCACTAAAATATCTAGAGCTGAGGATAGCCAGGATAAAGGGGAAAATAAAGCTGATTATGAGAAAATGTAAGTGAAGCGCATAAAAACTTACGCAGTATGGATAATCTCATCTCATGTTATTGTGCTCAGCCTCACCAAGGGAAGAGGAACAAGAGGGCTATAGAAAGTAGATAGAGGAGAATCAAATTCAGAACAGATGTCTAGAAGCACCTTCTGAATCAGACACACAGGGACAGGGCTGGAGTGGACACACTGGGACTTTGCAAGGCGAGACATGTGCTCAGAGCATGGGCCTGGGGCTAAGTACAGAGCGAGATGTGCCAGATGGCCTCTGTGGGATCCTGCCCTGCCTTCTACATCTGACATAGAATCAGTTTCAGGATTTTTCATGCTGAAAAAAGATGACTGCCATCAATGGGGGGGAGCCTGGGCAGCCCTGCTTGTGGGAACCTCCTGCTTCTTCAGCTCCATGGGCTGAAAGTGAGAATCGTTCAGCCTCGGAGGGTATTCGAGCCACCCAGCAGGTGCCTTCGCACATCACCCATGGGGTGTGCACCCCCAGGAAAAGGTGGCACTGCTGCCACCTGCATAGTGACCCAGTGCAGGGGTTGTGTGGAGTGGCCTTCTCCCCAGGCCATGAACCTCTCCACCTTCCCCATGAATATTGCTGGAGTTTATCTTGCAGACATTGATTTCTGCCACTACCGTATGAGCATTTGGCAGCTGAAGTGGCTGCTAGAAGGTGTCTCAAGTGCCTGACTGGAGGGCATGATGCTGAGCCTGCCCTTGCTTTTCCAGCAGGAGGAAGGCTCTACTTTCTTAAAATAGGTCCTCTCCAAGAGCTCTTGTGTTCAAGAGCTAGAAGGAAACCAGGTCCTTTGTCCTTTCTTTTCTGTCTTGGAAAAGAAAGGCAGGAAAAAAGAGTTTGAGAAGCAGACATGCAAGGCGGATGTGGTGTGGGATGGGATGAGAGGCTGGTTTGGGAGGGCAGGAGCCCACTAACGTTGTAGTGCTGACCTGTGGTGACACGGTGGGAGAGCTGAGACCCCTATGCTGGGAGCTCGCTGCTCAGGCCGACGGAGTGAGTTGTTCCGTGTCAAATCAGCATTTCTGCTGTTTCTCAAGGACATTGCTCTCCACATCTTCAAGGAGCTTCACACCTCTCGGCTGCTATTGAGCTCCAGGTAGCCATCAGTCAGTGATGGAGGTGCCCAGGTGCTTGGTGTGTTTTCCTAGTTTTTCTGTCTTTTAGAGTTGAACTCATAGTGTAAAGCTAGATGTCTGGGTACTCTAATGTTTTCTTTTCCCTGCCCGGTGTCCCCAGGGCTGCTCTCATTCTTTCTGTCACTTTTGAGTCTGCTAACACTTCTGGCCTTTAAGACACAAAAAGACATTGGGCAGGGAATTGTACAGCTCCCCTTCCTTCAGCTGAACCTTGTAGTTCAACTGAAATCTCATTATTCTTTAACTCTGATGTCTGGAAGTACACACAGAGTATCTGCTGGTCAATGAAGAAGCAGTCATCTCTGTGGAATGCTTTGCCCCAACAGGCATTTCTAACAGGCAGATGTTCCTTTGGAGGCTTTTTTTCCCTTCTTTGACTACAGAAGATGTGACAGACTTGAACCAGACGTTTTTGCTTGGAGAGCTGAAGCTCAGCACTCAGAGGTCCTGAAGATTCCAAACGTCCTTCCTTCTCCTCCTCCTGCACTCTACAGTCCATCCCTCCCATCCTCCTCCTCCTCTTTCCTCTCCTCCTGCCCTGTGAGTCTCCTGGGGCAGCAAAAGAACAGTCTTAAGTAACTGCATGTGTGAAAAGTGATGATTAACCTGGGACAACCAAGAAAACTCACTGCGACAACCTCTTAGTGCTGGTAATCTGACTGCTCTTCCTGGGCTGCTTCTGCAGGGAGGAGGACACAGAGACACTAGCGTTCAGCTGGAGTAGGAGTAGCAAGGGTGGAGGGCTGATGCTGCCTTTGGAGGAAGCAAGCAATACTCTACATGTCCCATCCCTGTGTTTCTGTGAAGGCGAGTCTGCAGGGCCAATATAAGACACCAGAGACATTCCAGGGTATGGCTGTCATAGTGCATTGCTGTTGCTATTGCCAAGGATTTGTGAATCAGCAGCCTTATGGTTAAGACTTGAGCTTGTTGAGCAAGGCACTGTGCAGGGTTTTCTGCCTTATTTCCAGAGACACAGCAGGAAGAAAGATAACTGGCAGCTCCTTCCAGTGTGCTAATAACCATCACCTTGCAGTACATGGCTCTGCAAGACAAAGCACATCCCATGGGGTTCCTCCAGACTCTCCCTGCACGGAAACACATCTAAAAGCTGCAGAGGAGTCAGGAAAATCCATCCTCTCGGGGACATCTGAATCTGAGCCCTGTCTGTATCATGGAGTCAGCAGAGGGGAAATAACAGCCACAGAAGTCCCTTGTCTTGAGCTGTGTGGTCACTGTCACAGCAGGGCAGGATTGGAGGGGTGGTGTCAGGGGTCCACCTGTTACCAAGGTGGAGGAAGAGAGGAGGTGTTCACTGTCTGCCGCGCCCCAGAAGACCGAGCCATAAATCTGGTGTTTGCTTGCTTAATTTATTGGAAACTGGAACAAACAAAGATCAGTTCTGGGACTCCTGGGTTTCAGCCTGGATCTGCCACATGGGTTTACCCAGGAGAATGAGCAAGGCGTGAACCAGAGTTCAGAGAGCAGCATTCTGCTTTGCTGCTGGTCTGTCTGAGAAGGTAGAAGAGCTGCTGTGATTTACCAAGGTTCAAGAGTCACTCTGGGTCCCTGCCAGCTCCTGGCAGAGCCCCAGCACTGCTTGCTGCTGTCGACACAGAGCTGGAGAGATCTCTCCTTCCTTTCTCTGGAGAGTGTTTTACCCACTGCCAACAAAGTAGGACCTTGCAAACACATAGTAAATGTGTCCAGTGCTGGAGAAGAGATGCTCTCAGCTGGGAAATCACATTTCCCTGCTACTTGCACAGGGATTATAGCAGCGTAACCTATCCTGTGGATTTACACAGGGTGTTTCTCCAGCCACCATCATGTCCAGATCTCCTTCCATCTCAGAAATAAAAAAAGGCAGACCATGAAAGAGTGAGATTGCAAAGGTTGCCTGAGAGCTGTGTCAGAGACACTTGCTCTCATAACTGTGCCTGATGGAGTAAGCAATAAGTCTAGTAATTTTTAATGAACCCATGTGTACATCTTGGGTGAGTACATCATCCTCCAGCACCCTGGAGGAAGCTGATAAATACTCAGATTAGTATGACCCCAGATTGGCCGGTGGCAGGTCTGCCAGCTCCTGGCATGGTGGCTGTTGGGGTGAGAGAATATGAGTGGTGCCCTATCTGAGTGAGCTGTGGCAACTGAGGACCACATGGGGTTTTGTAAGCTAAAGAGAGCCCAGGATATATCCTCTGCTGAAGAAGAAATTAATAGGCTAATTTACAGTACCCAAATGAGAGCGCTGCTGGGAGCACACAACTTGTAGGGCTGTCAGAGCTTTGTCAGAAGGGAGCAAGGAGGGGACTAGGCTTGGAAGGGGAAAGCCAGGCATAAATAGTCCCAACCATTCAAATCAAATAGCCCTGAGAGAAACTGACCTTTAAGAGGCGATGGCATTTAGTGATGTGTGGGAAAATGTTCAAAGGAGTAGATTCCTCTTTTACACTCCAGGTGCCTGGTCCCTGTGTTCCCACACCCAGAACCCGAGGGGGATGGTGACAACTGCATCTTATGACTAGTACCATGCCCTGGCCCAGGGCTCCCAGGCTGCCATCACCTCTGTGTGTGCTTTGGGGATGCTCTAAGTCCCTGAAATGCAGGGAAGTCACTTAAGATGCTGAAAGGAGGTAGATAGTGCTGGACAAGAAGAAAGAAATTAAAGCAATAAAAAATGAGCTGACAATGTTTCTTTGAATTTCTGCAGACACGAACTCTCTTCTCTGTGGGTACCCAGGTGTCTCTCGTCAGCCTGCATTGGTTTGTTCCTCTGTACATTTTAGTTGTGTGGATGAAGATAAAAGAAATGTCACAGCAGAGAAGAGGAAAGAAAGAAGACTACAAAAAGCTGTGAGTTGCCAATATGTTTTGAGTTGCTTTATTCTGAATCAATATTGAACCAAAGAGGAATTATAAATCCAGCATATTACAGCTGAAGTAATACCAGGGCATCTGTTTCCAGATATTCTTTTTTTTTTTTTTTTTTAACTGGTTGGAGCAGCTGTTTTTACAAGAATCCACAGTAAAAGAGTTATTAAAACAAAGGAGGAGAGAAAGATATAACAATAAAAGGGAGATATATAGCAGGCAAGGAGTAGCAGAGACACAGGGCTGGGAAATAAATGGAGGAGAAGAGGAAGAACCCAACAACCAACAGTTTGTAACTGAGCATCAGGCGCTACAAAATCTGGAAGATATTTGTTTTACAAGACAGTGATCCTCAACTCCAGGACTGTGCTTGGTGATTTATGACTCCTGGTAGCTGTTGCAGAGGTTGAACTAAGAGCAACAGAGACAGAAAAATGGAAACCACCCTTAGCACTTGCCTGCTGTTTCCTGATAGAAGGAGATTTGCTAATAGGAAGCCAGTGTGGGTTGTGTGGAAGTTCTTGGAGGCAGATTCACAGCTCCACTGCTCCCCATGTCTTGGATCAAACTAACCTTTGATGAAATTCAGGTAATTAAGACAATGGGCACAGAACCAAGGTCATTCATGTGCCTTAAAGTCTTACTGTTCTTCAGCTGAGATGATGTAATTGGCACAAGCATGCTCATAGCCTGACAGAGGATGGAATAACATGCTAGATTAAAACACCATAAGGTCATAAAACCTGTTATTACAGTTCTTGATGTCTGCTACAGCTTACTGGGAAGGTGTGAACCCTCTCAGCATGGCCAAGCCTATCAACAGTGATTGTGAGGCCAGGATGGTGCTGAGGTGCTCAGTCTGTTCATCCATCTCCAGCAACCAATTCAGACTTTGCATTCCCCAAACCTTTATGTGACATAACAGATCACTATAGAAACTCTTCTAAGATAGATAAAATTCACCAAAACCTGGTGTCTCTCCCACAGATTGATTCCCCTGCACACCACACATTCACAGACTTTACCTCTCCAAAGGGTGGCTCACAAACCCTGAAATGCCTTTTTACAATATTTTACAGCTTTGACCCTGGTGCCCCTCTAATTAAACAATCACTGGTGTTTGGTAGCCCCATTCCAGCACAGGGCAGTTAGCATCCACTCCCCCCTGCCAGCATTCTGCTAGCTCAGTGCTTTACAAAGCCCTAGAAATGCCTGGAGAAGGGAAGGTGCTGTATAACACAATATCCTACTTTATCTCAGTTTCTGCCTTGTTTAGGAGCAGTATCGCAGTATGCCCTGTGTTCTACGCTTGTCTTGAAATCAAGCAAAAACCCCTTCTCCAAGAGTAGCTTGTCCCTACAAGGAGGGGCTCATGTTCCTCTTGTTACTTTACCAGCAGCAATCACCACGGTTTGCAGAACTGAGAAGAGGATTCTGAGTTGTATCTGAAGTTGCTTAGAAGCCAGAAAAGAAAATCAGCTACCAATAATCCATTGTGCTTAACTTTCTGTACCGGGAAGGACTCTTGCGATTGCAAACAGCACTTACTGGGGAAATGCGGTGGGATGCAGGAGGCAGCACCCGCTGCTGCCAACATGAAGCTGCTCGCTCAGGTTGTTGAGAATTTGACCTTGTGTTTGCTTTGGGTTTATTGATTCATTTTGCAACAATACACCATAAATAGATTTATTCTTACCGCTACAATCAAGCTGATGAGAGCTTGGGAAGTGGAGACTCAAAGAAAGCTGAATAGAAATCAAGCCCTAAAGAAAACACTTGTGGAATGAATATATCTCCTAGATGATGGGGAAATGGAATGAAAGTTTCTCTCTCTGCACACTACACAGGGCACATCCTCACCCGTGTGGATCCAACACTGCCATCCTTTGGGGCCAGTTTCACCTGCCCATGGGAAATGCCACTTATACACACTGTCTGTGCTGTGACTTCAGCGGGAGCCCAAGCCAAGTGCTCCAGGGTGTCCCTGGAAATGCTTTAAGCCCTGTCCCTCACTCTCTCTGGCAATGTCCTGTCTGAAAATCTAATTTTCAATGTCTTTTTTACCTCAGCCCTCTCCATTAAATGAGGACAAGCAGAATGCTTTTCATTTCCCTTTTTCTCTAGCTTCTGTCTGTAATTGCTAAATCTTCTATCTATTCTAAAACATCCAAGTAGAGCAGAGTTCAATGGCCTTCCAACCACTGCTGCAGCTCCAGGATGTGACCCGAGGAGAAATTACCCACGGAAATTTGCAGTCAGCTCACAGAGAGCTGCTGAGCAGGAGGGTGGCAATCTTCCCTTAATCCACAATTTGATGCGGATTATTCATACGGTGTTGCTGAAGAGTTAAAATACTTGGCTGGAACGGGATAGAAATGATGCCTGCTTAATATGACAGAAAATAAATAGAATCTGCTTTTGAAGGATGCATTGACCAAGCTTTTGTGCCTGATGCTGGGGAGACAAGTGACTACAAGCTTCAGCTTAATGTGGCGTGGAAACGTATTGGGTTGTATTTATGCCCATATACAATACTTAACCAGCTATTGAGCTGATTAAATATTTAATTGGCTGTCTGTGAGGAGAAATGCACCATTAGTCTATAGGGAATTACACTGTTCCTTGTGCCTGCTCTTAAATAAAACGTGTAATTCGTTGTCACTTAAACATAATGTTAAGTGCCCATTAAGGAGATGTTTGCAAGGGAAATAAATACAAAACTTCCCTGCTGATGTTGCCCTGGGTGGACCTCCATGTGCCTCAGTGTGGGCACAGCCTTTGGGGGCATCTCAGGGCTCAGGGGACAGCAGAGTTGCTCAACTTGTCCCTTGTGTATCACTGCTGGCCAGGGCACAGAACAAGGGCAGGGCATGGCAGCTACTGCACTGCCAAGAGGCTTTTGGGGCTGCTGAGTGAGGCAGACAATGATTTCATTCCCTTTTCCCCTGTCTTTTGCAGCATGGCTGGTCCAGGCACTGTAAGGGGAGAGAAAATGCAGAAAGCCCAACAGGATGCTTCTAAAACACGGGTCTCTGATGCAGCAGATTAAAAAGAATGGGCTTGGTCAGTGACCATCACAGGAGTTCCTTTGCCTGGTTTTGTTTAGGAATCTGAATTCAATGGGGAGAAGTGGAGGAGGAAAGGCTTATGAAAGCAACTGTTTCTTCCCTTCCTCAGGGCTACCCTGAGGTACAGCAAAAGAGAAGTACATAGAGCACAGCTCGCTTACCTTGCAGACTGCGCTGAGCTGAGTATCAGCAAGAGAAAAAAATGGAAATATGTGCTGAGTTTTATTCCTTAACATTATAATTTAATGAAAAACCACAGGCCTCATGATATAAAAACTAGTAGTATTTTATTGGAAAAGCTCCCCGCTCTTAGAGCACAGTCTCATGCTGAGAGTTGCCAGCAGCACGTACCCCGACGGCTGCAGAGCCGCCCGTGTGGGCAGTCCTCCTGCCACGGGCTGACATGGCTCTTTGATTAATCCCAGCAATGAAGCTGCCATCTCTGTTGAATAACTGATCCTTCAGCAGCGTAACTCTTTTCCATTGACAATTTGGCAGCTTTTGCTGCCAATTGGCTCCCCCTCTTCAGCAAATTTTCACGCCTGTGCACACGTGTCTGTTGCAAAAGCGGCTCCAGGGCAGCATCCTGACTTGCAGCAAGGTGCCCGCTTGGTCTGCTGCTTCAAAAGTGCTGACTGGCTATTGGGATTCAATAGCAAAACCTGATATTCTCAATAATGCAGCTCCATCTGCGTCCTTACAGCTGAATCTAGGCTGAACTATCTGATGAGTAAAGATCTTTGCTGCTTTCCCACACTCCCTGCACTCAGGAGGGGTTTACGCTATGATGAATGGTCCCAAGCTCCAAAGCATCAGGGCTGACCTGAAAACACAACTATCCTGGGACAGATAATAAGGAAACCCCTGTCAGGACTGATGCAGTAAAGGAACTGTGTTAATTTTAGCCAGGATTCACGTCCTCGTTAGATGTAGGCAGAGCAAATTAACATTCCCCTGGCTGACACAACAGCTCGGCTTGCCTGGCACCAAGGATGGCAGCTTCATGCCTGTGACATGCTGTGATGCCCCAAGCAGGGGCAGCTCCCATCACAACCCCTCTACACTTTTACCACCCTGGCTGCTCGGCTGTTTTCTCTTGGCCTGTGCTGGAGCTGAGAGTCTTCAGGGTGTCCCATCTCAAAACCTGGGCTGAAAGGAATTGTCCTAATCATGGGAAATTCCCTGGGAACAGCAAAGGGGGTGACACTGGTTGTGCAGGACCAAGAGTCAGCGTTGCATATAGCAAGTCTATCCTTACAGCGTTGGCTGGGAGAGATACTTGGCCATGAGGGAAGGGGAATATTTAAGTGTCTGCAGCCAGGACTGTGTTTGTCCTCTCCTCTATTCCATCCTGGTGGCGGGGGATAGTGGGACCACAGGATACACATGGAGCTGGGCCTGTACCAGGTACACTGTCCAAATCTAGAGCAGTGATGCTGCGTAGGGAAGCTGGGGCTTCCTGCGTCACTCCACTCAATACTGACCAGCAAAAAGCCAGAAAATTCAATTTGGTTTTACTATAAACAGTTCCTGGGCAAGAGATACATCTGAGAATGAAAGATGCTCCTGGGAGAGAGGGACCCACTGCTGGGAGAGACTTTCTGATGCCACCCTGGAGCAGAAGACACATTGGGACCCTCACCTTTGTGGGATTCACCTGCGCCCCCTACCTAAGTGATGCAAGAGGAAGGCAGATCTCTTCGGGGTCACAGCTGGATGAAATGGCACCTCCTGGTGTCTGAGTCCCTGCCAGATCTGCTGGGAAGTGTGGAGCAGAGGGAGAGTCCTGCTCTTTGCATCCAATGGGGTCACCAACTGCCAGCAGGCCTACCCGTGCCCCTTGGCTCCCCTCCTGGTGTGCTGCAGGGTGTAACGTGGGGTCAGAGCTGCCAGAGCCAGGAACATCGGGGAGATGCCAGCATGGCTCCCTGGAGGTATCACTCAGCTCTAAAGTACCTCAACATAAGCAGGTCCCCTCTTCCTGGCCTCCAGGACCCTGGGGGAGGTGGAGGAAGATGCAGATTGCCTGAGTCAGGTTGTTTGAGTTTTCTTTCTTTTTCTCCCCTTTTCCTTTTTTTTTTTTTTCAGGCTTTCACACCTCCCCTCACTCTCTATTTTTGATCAGCTGAGTCAACCCTGGGATTGGTGCTCAGGGAGTGGAAAGGTGATCCTGCTCCATCAGCAGGGCACAGCCTGTGCACCTCCCCTTTGCATCGCTCTGCACGGGCAGCTCCCCACCACGAGCAAACCCACTATAATACATTTTTGCCTCTGTGAAGGTGGGAGTTAAAGAGCTGAGCATCTGAATACCCTGTGTGGAGCTGCATAAGCCCTTGGGAAATACAGAAGAGCATGGAGTGTACAACCTATTAGTTCTGCTGACCTTAGCCTTAACACTGGGACACCAGTGGGACGTGAGCTGCTTTGGGCAGGGGGCTGAAGGGCTGGGGGAAGACTCTGGAGGGAGCTGACATGGTGTTGAAAGCCCCTTCCCAATCCAGGGATAAATCAGGGGGAGCAGCTCTCAAACTCTGCGTGTCTGTGTCAGCCCTTCCAGGTGCCCAAGGCGTGTCTGGCTTTCGTGCCCTGGCTCCAAGGGGGTGGTTTAAGCTGCGGAGGATGTGGACAGATCCAACTCTGGGCTTTGCTTGGCCACTGACAACAGGCTTGGCAGGATCCCATCATCCCTGTCATGGGGATGAGCCCATCCCTTGCACCCTGGGAAGAGAGGGTAAGGAGAGCCATGGGGTTTTAGCTTTTCTTTAGAAAATTAATCACACTTTAATTACAGTGAAACCTGGAGACATGGCAAAGGATTAAGTGGATTATCTTCAAAGTAATTTGTTATCAAATATTTATCCTTCTGGGAAGGGAGATACAGCCTGAGAGATTCTGTGTTATCCATGCTGCCAGCCAAGGACGTGCTGTGTCCTTCACTTTCCGCCCCCCCGCCCCGGCACCCTTGATGCAGGCACAAAATGCAGAGTAGGGTCCCTCATCATCTGGGGTTCCTCATACCCTGGGGCTGGTGGCTTTGAAGCTGGCACAGTGTCAGGGCTTTGCTCCTGCAAACCCATGGCACAGCAGAAGATGGAGCCTTATCGGTGGTCTTAGATCTCTGAGGTGACACAGTGGGGACAGCCAGCACTTCTCACCAGCTCTGGCAGTGGGATGGATGCTCCTGGCCAATGCCCAACTACTGCCTGTGTTCTCAGCAGCGAGGAAGGGGCTGGAGGGCTGTGGCAGCTCTGCCACTGCCAGAGAAGCCAGCGAGATACGTGGTAAATCGGCTTCAGCCTGAGCTCTTTATCCATTCGGCAGACTGTGGGTTTAGTGCTTGGATGCTTCATTAACTAATAATAATGAGTCATTGTATTTGCCTCCTGGGCATTGTAAATGATCCAGTGTCAGGAGACGCAGGGGGACGTGGAATCACGCAGAAAAGGGATGAGCCTTGGAGTGCAGATAAAACCAAAGATGTGTGGCTCCGCAAATCCTCCTGTGCGCCCCAGTGAGTGCAGGGGAAGCCTACTTCTGGCTTCAATAAACATGCAGCCCCTTCCTCTGGGACAGGCGCCCAGGTTAGTTTACCTCCAAAATCCAGCTCCAAGAAGCTACTGATTATACCAAAGGGGAAAAAGGAAATCAAGGTGGAAGCAATGAGGAAATAATGAAAGAAAGAAAAAAGGGCAAATGAGCTTGTGGGTTGACTGCAAAGAACCAGATGGAGGTCCTTTTGGCTCACACGTAGTCAAGGGGTACAGCAAGAGTATCTTTTGCTGGGCCAGGCAGCCACCAAGGGCCATCTTTGCCTCAATTAACATCGGAAACTCCAGCCTTTATGGTCTTAAGGGCTGGAGGTGGTCCCTGTGCATTTCATGCCGCAGCTGCAGGTTGCCAGCAGGACCAGGAGCCTGTGTGAGCCTGAGCTGTGAAGAACGAAGGTTCCTACCATGCTGTGACCTGCTCACAGCCCACATTTCACCCATGTGCCCTTTGCTAACTGGCATCACACCACTTTGGGGGGACCAAGACTTCATGCAGCACCCTGCAAAGCACGTGTTGATGCAGTGTGTGGTCACCTCTGCTAACCCACCTTCTCACCCCATCACAGAATGAACCGGCTTTGTTTGACAAGACTCTGTTTTCCATAAACCACGTGGAGTGGCATTAATTAAATTTCTATCCTTTAATTCTTTATTAATTGAATCTTACCTCAGATTTTCCTTTATTTTGCCTAGGATGAAAGCCAGGCTGGGCAGGCAGCACCGATCTGGGTCATCCCACATCCCCTCTCACCGTTACCACCCCCTTTACCTCCTGCAGCATCCCAGCTCCGGGCTTCACTCCAGGACCTGGCTCAGGCAGGGCACAGAGCCAAGGCACCCCGACCTACCGCTTCTCCAGTGTTTATTCCTGGCAGATGATATTTAATAAGGCCACATCATTAATGAACTAGAAAGTGCTTCAACAGCCCAATGTGAGACAAATATAGCTGCCTGCTCATTTCCAAATACCAAACAGAAATATTTGCTGCCTGTTTCTGACTGTTATGTATCATCATTAGCAATTTTATCATCTCTATTAAGTATTTGTCTGTAATAATGCAAATATAATCTTAAAAACTGCTTTCTTATTGCCCTTACCCCTTCCAGGAATGTTTTTTTCCCCTGGTGTTTTCATTTTGTTTTTTGCATTCTTAACATTTCACATCTTCCACACCATAATGACTGCTATCTAGTTTACCTTGGCTATATGTACATTTTTCCATTGTAATTGCCACTTCCATTTCACTGTCAAACCACAAGAGCTTTAATCGCTTCTTTGCCTCACTCTGTAGCCAAGCTTTTTTGGTCCTTGCATTTGACTCTGAAGGCTCTCTTTTAATTTCCATCCATATATTTTTCTGTCTGATTTTCTGCCCTCACAGCCAGTCGCAGCATGTGAGCCTTCCCAGGGATGCGATGGCTGTTTACATATTCTCCTCTCTCTAGCTCCAGGCTGGTTTATTCCCTGCCATGGAAACAAGGTCTGCTGCAGGGAGGGACCCTGCCGTGTCGGAGCCCCTGTTTGGAGGGGGCTCCTCTGGCCACATAGCTCCAGTCAAGCCAATCTCGCTCGCTGCTATCCCTTATTCCCCTCCAGCAAATCAGGGGAACAGACCCCAGCCCCCCTCACTGTGACTCAGTTTCCCTTCCTGAGGGTGCACGTTACACAACATGCCACCTTCACTTGGCTGTGGGAGGTGAAGTGGTGAGAAAACTCCCACTGTGCTCCTGGAAGTGGGAAAAATTAAAAAAGGAGGAGAATGTGTCAGCTTGGTTTCACCAAGCAGTGGCGTGAAGACACTTGTGTGACTCCAGTTGTATTTTCTTCCGCGTGCAGATGCTCCGCAGCCTGTTTGTGACCCTGCGTGGGGTGGGATGCTGCCAGCACAGATTGGCCGTGGGCTGCTGGTCCCCTGCAAGAGGAGATAGAAGCTGTTGCAGGAAGTCGAAAGCAGGCTGAAACCTGGAGGAAACACCTCATGGGATCTCATGTCTGATGCTGATGCTGCCTGTGCTGCACCCAGGAGATGCCCCTCTGGGAATCACAGAATCATAGAATCACCAAGTTGGAAAAGACCCACCGGATCATCGGGTCCAACCATAAAAGAAAGGGCATGGTGCTGCTCTGCTGGGCTGGGGGCAGATGAGTTGGAGGGTAGGAGACTGATGGACATGGTGATGTCCCACAGGGTGCCCATGATGAGAGCCCCATACCTACTCTTCTCTCACAGGGATGCCCCGGTGTATGCTGGATGCTTCATTGTGTTTTGTCACTCAAACCCCTGCTGTGAATGGGAATCCCTTCCCCAGGGACTGCATGATGCAAAATGAGTTCTCGCCCATCCCTCCCAGTGCCATGATGCATCCCCAGGCCTGCAAAAATCCCTCTGGGGCTGGGGTGGTGCTGCTGGGCTTTGAAGCCCTTCCAAAACTCCCCAAAATGCAGATGTTGAGGCAAAAAATACAAGGCAGGCAGAGTCATAGCAAAACGGGAATATTTGTGGGCTGGTAGATCCATCTGGGTCTCTCACAGAACTGCAGCCAGGGAGGTGCTGGGATGAAACACTCTAAGCACAGCCCCGTGGCAGGGCAGACTTGCATCCTCCATGTGCCATACTGTCACATTGCCCCCAAACGCCCTGCTGCAGCTGGCAGCAGCAGCTGGCTCTCCTGCCTTCTCCTGACCCTGCTATTAAAGCAGAGAAAATGAATCGCAACAGGCAGAGCATCACACACTCATCCTTCCCCACCTGCTCTCATTACCTGGGCTGATCTCCCAGCCCCACCTCCCACTGTGCTAATTAAACCACATTGCCCCAAAACTTGGGGGTTTTTAATTTGCCATGTGAACCTGAGGACGTCTGCTCAGTTCAGCCAGGTGACGGCGGCTCCGGCTGCCCTGAGGCTTGGCACGGCTGGGACCAATTTACCGATCAAGACGAAAGTGAGTTTTGAGGTCATTGCAGGGTGGCAAGGGGACAAGTCCGCTAGGACTGATCCAGTGAGCCAAAGCTAATTGCTCATGAAGGACTTGTGCCCCTAGCATTGCCCTGGGGCGGGTTTTAGGGCTTGTTGCCAGAGTCTCTGTCTTCAAAACAGTCGTTTCCATCTATCTGCAGTTTGGGGGCTTCTGTCTGCCTCCCCCCACCCTGATGATGAGAGGGGAAGAAATCTCCAGGCAATGAGTTATCACTGCTTTGAACCTCCCTCTCTGACACAGCGGATGCTTGCAGATCTCATCAGCCCTTTCGTTCTCCCTCCCCTTGCCCTTCATCATCAGCATCAGTGTCAGGGAACAGCCTTTTCTTATTAGATGGGCTGCGATCTGTGAGCCTTACGCTGAGTAATTGGCAGCAGAAGATGCCGTGTCAGGAGAATTGGAGGAATCAGCTGAGGGATAAAAGTCAGGACTGAGGAAGCTGGTCCTGTCTCTGACGTGTTTCCCTGTTAGTGAGTTAAAAGAGGAACAAAATGGAGAAAGGTCCCTGCACCTTGATCTGGAGGCATTTGCACCATGCAGGGTGCTGGTGCTGAAGCAGCATTTTGGGGAGGCAGAGGGGGAAGAGCAATGTGGGATGAAGGTTTTGGGGAACAGAGGAGCTGATGTAGCTGGACTTTCCAAAAGAAGTCTCCAGGGAGGAGATAGCCCAAAAGAGTAAGGTAGAGCATGTTGTTTTCTCTTGCAGACCCACACCAAGCAGCTAATGAGTTTCTGTGTTTTAATCGCATGTTCTATGATCTCAGTATTTGCCTTTTGGTTTCTGAGTTTTTGGGCTTGTTTGCGCTGCAATTTCCAGGCCTTTTCTGAAAGTATGAAATCTAGAAAGTTGCTCCCTTTCTGACGAAAAGCCATGAGCCAAGGATAACCAGTGCTGGAGGAAGGCAACAAACAGCACAGGGGTGGTGGGAATTAGCAATTTCACAAAATCTGATTTGTGAGCAAATTCATTGCTGGCAGCAGGCTGTAGCTCACCCTGAGTCAGCTGCCAGCTCACCCTGCCTGCTGCCCAGCATGGGCAAGCACACACACACAAGCATGTTTGGGTGAGGCAGGAGTAGGAGTACCGTTTGGGCACTGACACAGCTGGCTGCCAAAATATTGCGAAGTCAGCCCAGTAAGGAATGTCACTCCAGCCAAACCCTATCATTGCCTGCCCTGGTGCCACTTTTTTTTTAACCAGCAAAGCCCCATTGTTAAGCTCCTGCCCCACACAGGGTGTTGCAGGCATGGGCTGATGATCCATGGTAATCACAAGGAGCCTGGTAAGCACACAACTGTCCATTTATCCCATGAAACCACTTTAGCGTTTCTAACTCACTGCTGAGTGCATCAAAAGGAAAATGTCAAGCTGCAGTGATGGAGGGGCTGGGACTTGAATTTGTGTCACTGTACCTCTTTTCAGTAAACAGGACTTTCTAAATCAGGGAAAAGCTAAAGCAGGGCAGGGTATTCCTAGCAGGAGTACCCCATTTTTCCCTTGGAGTAAATGGGGAGAGTCAGTCCCTAGGCATACAGACACTGTTGTGATGTCAGGAATAAGGTCCACGTCTCTGCTGGGAACAGATCATCCTTCCTCGGGTGGCAAAACATCATCCAGTCTCCAAAGCAGGCATCTCCACAGCAGTCAGGCAGATGCACTGGGCTCATGAGGTTGAGGGCAGGTGGGGAAAGGGGAACAGAGGCTCTGAAATGAATCAGAAATGCGTAAGAAAAAATTCTTCTGTCATTTAACTGGCAGAAGGTGACACTGGTCTTGTCACCCCCTTTCATTAAGTCTCCAAGGCTTTTCATGCAAATTCAGGCAAACAATTTCTCGGCTCCCTTTTAGCGCTCCAGGAGGGCTGATTTCATTTCAGGAGCAGTGGGGAACAATAATCATCTTGAAGTGTCTTCCATCCTGAGAGATGCAGATAAGAGCTGCGCAGTGGACTAACAGCACTAATTTGACGTTTTCAGCTGATAGCTTTGCAGATGACAAAAATCAGGCACCATAAAAGGCTGGTAAACTCCATAGCAGCAGGGTTACTCCCTCCCATATATCCCCTCCCTCTCCCTTCCTCTACCCTGAGAGTGAGATGAAACCCTGGCCCTGAATGCATTGCTGCTCATTGCCATGGGGAGATGGTTTCAGTGTGGATGGGGCGGGTTTCGCTGCTGTCTGGGTCCTGGGGAAGGAGCAGGATGCAGCTGAGGGATGCAGGGAAATGCAGGTCAGCCTGGTAGATGCAGTCCTGCCTGTTGGTGCAGCTCCTCTTCTTTGGAGAAAATATCCCATCTATCTTCTACTGTTTTTTTGGAGAAGTCCCTGATCATTTTGCCAAAGGGAAAGCGATCACTTTAGTGCTTTGAAATACCAGTTGCAGATCCCTGATCCAGTTGATGGAGCTAAGCAAGAAAAACCTCACTTTAACCAAGCTCTTTGAGGTATTTTCCAAGTCCCCTCTTATGTCTGAGCCCATGCAAAATTTGCAAGCATTTGTCCTTGTCCCCACTCTCTGTGTCCAGCCACACATGCTGCCAGCCCCCTCAGCTCTCAAGGGGATGCACAGGTTTGCTTTGAAGCTCAATAAATCCTATTCCCTCCATGGGATCCCACCTGGGTGCCCAAGACTTTGGGTGCCACTGTCATTTAGGAAAACAAGTGGCAAAGTGACTGTAAACTGATCCCCTCCGGGGAGCCAGGCAGGGCCAGGCCCAGCAGAAAATGGAGCAGCAGCAAACTCAGCAATTTGTCTAGTTCAGAAACCTGCATACAAGCAGGACCAACTCCACCTGCACTTTTCCAGGGAAATGTGCATCTGGTCTGTTCTTCACCATGAAGCTGTCTGTCTTCTTTCCAACCAACCTGTCCCATGGTTCATTGTTGTCCTCAAAGGGTTTCTCTGACATCTAAACCCAATTTGTCTTGCTGCTGTTTCAGCCCATCCCACCTTGTCCTAGCCAGCAGAGGATGACGAACTAACATCTCCCTTCCTTGCCATCACTTTTTGCCATTTTTTCTTTATTATGATATGCTCTTTCTGAGCTTGAAGCCCAGTTTTGCCAGCTCATCCTTGTGTTTTCTACTCCCACATGGCCCTCCTGACCCCTCTCTGCACCCTCCTGCATCTGTTGAGGATGCTTTTCTCCTCCACACCTGCCCATGATCGGTATTAATCCCACTGCCAGGCAGACACTGGTAGACTGGAAAGCTGTGCATCAAAGATTGGTAGAGGATTCATTTCCCTTAGATGCCTTTTATCATATTTTTCTCCTAAGATAAAAGACAAGACTGAGGGAGTGAAGCAGGTATAAATCTGCCTGGGGCCATCTTCCGAGTTTTAACTTCTGCCAGGCATGAAGTCTTGGGGAAAAAAATAAAGAGAAAGACAGTGATTTCTCCCTGGTGCAAGGAACAGTCCAGCTCAGCCTGCACAATGGGTTAACCTTCATGAGGTTAAACTGACCCTCGGGCACTGGCTAATTAAACCAGTGACTAGGGGGCAGGCTGGGCAGAGCACACCACTGAGAGCACAGGTTTGCTGCAAGGTTGCTGCTGCCAGCTGGAAAATAAAATCCCATCCCATGCTCAAGAATGTGATTTTGCAGCCAATTTTTTACCTGAATTGGGGCAAAATGTAATATCAGATTTTTTTTTTTTTGGTGGTAGGAGATATTCGTAGCAGGTGGAAAAAGCCTTAGGAGAGCTCAGTGGGGTTTCTCAGCTGAACTCGTGACTGTTCAACTGATGCCCATTAATTTTGTTTTCTCCCAGAAGGCAGAAATGGGACCAGGCAAATGTCTTTGGTTCTGCCACTCCTTTTCCTACAGGAAATTAATAACTTTTCATCAATCTTTAAATATTCTCAAAGGAAAAATTTTCATTTTTATGGAAGTGGCATTTTCAGCCAGTAAACTGGTCTCCTAGGAAATTTCTACCTGGTTTTATATTCACCTCACTCTCATGGGCTTCAATTGCTTTCTGTCTTCTTTTTTTCACTATTATTTTGACCACAGGCTGCTGAGAACAGGTGTTGTTCCTCCTGGAGCTGTTATTGGTCTCCTGTGGAATGAAGGACAGAGATGTCCAGGTCAGCTTGAGTCCTCCAGCAGTTTGGGAAAGGTGAATTCTGAGCTGTGCCTCTGCCAAGAGTTTCTTTTACCTGCAGCTCTGATCCTATCCCACATCCTTTCCCCCTCTTTTTTTTCTGATGGCTGATAAAAAGCATCCCTTAGACTATCTCATCTATCTGTTTACTCCTCCTGTGGAGTACACTCTCTCTTCTAAAGTTGGAAGTGTAATTTTCCTGTAATTTCTCCCTGCTTAACAGATTGGGGTTGGGTTGCACTGCACCGGCCGAGCCTGGCTCTGGTCCTACAGCAGCTGTGTCCTGCAGATGTCCAGCGTGAGGAGGAGACAGCCTTGGCCATGCTCCATCAGCATCCCTTGCTGCCACCCCACGTCACCCAGTGCTGGCAAAGCCCAGCCCCTCTTCACACATTTTCTGTGGCTCTGCCAATAAACAAGCCCTATTTGCTTTGTCCCTTGCAAAGAAACATTACAAGATTTCTCATCTTGTTCTAAAATATAATGGGATAACGTCTTGCTGGCCTGGCTGATTGCAGTTCTCGGGAGGGAGGCCTTGCTAATGTGGTGATAACGCCTTGTTGATGCAGGTTATGTGTCACTGGTGAGTCTCAGATGAGTATCGCTATTTTTATTTTCCATAGGCAGTTTTCTCAGGATGGGTTCACTAGACATCACACCTCTCAATGCCATTTCTGATCAATATTTGTCTCCTCCACCCTTAATCACTTCCATCTACCCTGCTCTTGGAGCTGGGATGCACATCCCAGCATCTTGCCTGAACCTCCTCTGCCCCAGCCTGAGCCTTTTTATTTTTCCCTGGCCCAGAGGCTGTAGGAAAGTGTCTCCAGCCCACTGAGGTCATGCATGTCCCTGCAGTGGTTTCTTGCCACCAGGATGCCCCAGAAGTTAATGCATAGACAATGCTCTGTCCTGCTGCCAGCCTGGACAGCTTCCAGTGACAAATGGCTCCAAGAGTCCATGGTGACCATCTCCAAGGACCTGGGTCTGTAACCTCTCCAGCTCTCTGATGATACAGAGGTTAAGGGTCTGAACACACCACCTCGGCTGTGACTCTGGGGCTGGCTTCGGAGTAAAATGCTGCTCAGCCAGTCACCTCATACTGGCTTGTGTTCACTTCAGTTTGTCCCAGCTTGGCCTCAGCCTCAAGCAGAGCCAAGCAATTCACAGATGGCCCTTTAGGAGCACATAAAATCTGAAAAAGTTCACCTTTTTTTTTTTGTTTTTCCTTGAAAACTGGGAACAATTTGGCTGTATTCCTGTCAGGGCTGGGGCTTTGTTATTTCTTCTGCACAGGGCCCTGGGGAATTAGCAATGAGTCTGCAGGAGTGGACAGGGCACTTAAAGATGGGAGAGATGTGGCTGAAGTATTTACACTACCCAGTGAGCAATTGCTCATCTGACTGGAGGGCAGATTCAGCCCTAGCACAGCTTGGCTGCCGCGGGGAGGAGGAAAGGAAAGCTCCTGCTGTGGGAAAGGCTTTTTATGCTTAGGCAGTTGGATCCTCTGGAAATTCCTCTTTCCATTATATTTTTTTTGAGTGGCAAGGACAGGGATGTTGGTACAAGATGTGGCATTGGAGAGAGCAGAGCTCAGAGAAGCCCACAGGGATGCTGCCCCATCCTATATGGGGTGTGACCTGCTGCACGCTGCCTGCCAGGTGGGTGTAAAAGCTCCAAGGATTCCTCCATGGTCTTTTCCAGGGAAGGACTTGCAAGATAATGATCTTGTAATTGCTAAGCTGAAACACAGCTCTAGGAAATGCACCCTTGTACAGGACACCTCCAATCTTGTGGTCACGGGCCACATTGCAACAGAGATTTTTCTCTTGAGGGGAAAAAAATCCAGTATTTGGCCAAACACGTGGGGCAATATTTGAAAGTGTATGCAGAGCGTTAAAGTGTCCCTGTCTCTGCAAACTGTCAGAGATAAGGGTGTGAAAAAGAAGGTGTCAGCCCCTGTTCTTCTTTGAGAGTTGCTTAAGGGGCAAGGCTGTGGTACTGGCATCCCTGTCCCCTTCAGTGCCCATCCCGGGACTCTGGCTAAAGGAAATCACAAGACTCAAGTGTTAATGCCAAAAAATCGAGGGGGATAAGATTTTTGCTTGATCTTTATCCTCACTCTCTTGCTAGCTGGATGGGTGAGAGGGCTGACAGGGTTTTTAGTGAGTGAATCTCATCAGCCCACCTCAGGTAAAACACGGTCAATGCTGTGTTTTGAGAATGCTGTTTCTGAGATGGGTCTGTCTAAAGAATCAACTTGCAAAGTCTGCTGGCTGCCCAGCAGGGGCTTTCCCAAATTCTCACCATGACCTCAGCTGAAGGATGCTCTTTGCTCTCCCTCCATCACAAAACCAAAGGGACCTCTGGAGATCCCTCAGCCTTCACAGCTGCTACCCCCAAAATCATGGCTGAGCAGAGCCTTTGTTTCCTTGGCCGTGGAGAACCTCTTCCTGGTGCTACTCAGACACATGCTGGAGCTGGTTCTTACCTTCCCTACTTTGGTCCTGAGTTCAGCATCATTAAAAAATAACATCCTGGTTCTTTTTACCCGTTTGCGAGTTTATAGCTCCTGACTTTGCCACAGCTCTCCGCTGCTTTCTCAGTCCCTGGCCAGCCATTCAGTACTGCTGTGTTAGTTCTTCTCTTTCCAATCAAGGATGCTGTTTTCCTCTGTAAGCAGGGCTTTGCCCAAGCTGGTGTTAATGCAGGACAGCAGAAGTATCTCAGAAGACTTTTAAAATCCTGCTGTTCTTGAAACTTTTATTTAGCTACAACAGTTTCTATGTGATCACTGCTTGGGTTGCTTGAAACAACAGCAGGAAACTAATGTGGACTGTGTCTCCTGGGGACTACCAAAACCAGAGAGAAAGGCCAGCAAGGGTAGTGACAAAAGTGACGATCTTGCTAAGAAAAGCTGTAACAGCAAATCGAAAGCTGCCCATAAATTGCACCATCTCATTATGCCACCGAGCAAGAACTGAAAACAAGATAAAAACCCATCACTAAAAACACCCTGCTGTAAAGCCTGTATATTATAAAACTCGGGACATAAAAATAACAATAAAACTGCAGGAAATTCTAGAGGTGCAAGCTCTGACCAAGCAATAATAGATCATCCAAGGCACATTGCAGGCAGGAGAAGGAAGCCAGTGAGGTCTCATCACCAGCCTGCAGGGTCTGACCTGCAAAACTTGTTTGCTGTATTTTCAGCTAATTAAAATTCCTTGGAATAACGAATAATCATGTGCATTATGAAACATTTCCCCCCCTGCTAATATTTTAATTGCCAGCCGCTGCCTGATCAGGGTGGGGAAAGGGAATAGAAGTTGGGAAGTTGAAGCAAATCATCCGGAGGAACAGATGGAGTGAGGAGGGGACTGGGCAGGGATTAGCACTCTGCACATTCCTAGATGCATGCATGCACACACACCCGGGCACAGCAGGGCTTCTCTCTCAGCACGGCGAGAAAAAAACAGTTCAAACAACAGGTCTTGCATTAATATCTCATTCTCTATAAGAAATCAATAAAGGGAGTGCTGTTTGCCTGCTCTTTCTCTTGAGTCGGTTAGGAGCCCCACAACGCCTTAGATCCTGCTTCATCCCTGTACCTTCCCTTCTTGCTTGGAGGTTAGTGGGAAGGGGACTTCACAGTCCCTGCTATTGTACAGTCTGGCAGGGGCTCTGGGCAGGATGCAGCCCCCTCTGAGCTGCCCTGGAGCTCTGCTGGTCCCCAACGCTCTTTTCAGGGAGCAGCATCGCAGCCCCGGGGAGCAAAACTTTGTCTAGAGGTCTGAGGATCTTTCCATTTGTTTATAGCATTGGTACCTTAGAGTAATGATGCTAAAAAGGAGGGGGTTAAGCCTGCTTCTCAGTTTCTTAGAAATAAATGACTTGAAAAAAATACTGGAGGGCCATGGGGAAGTGCTACTGTGTATTTCCATAGAGGAAATAGAGGGAACAGGAACAGTCCTGTGGCAACAGGGCAGCAGCATCTGGGATGCTGAGCTCCTGGACCCAGGGTTGTCCCATATCAATGTGCAGACTAGAAAACGAAAGAGGATTTTGGTGAAAGACGAAGGGGCTAATTAAGAGCCTCTAAAGACAAAAATGTTGTTTGAAAAACTAGCAACAAGAAACAGCTGGGCTTTGGATTGTTCTGCCTCTGGTTGGTTTGCAAATTTAACAGGACACTCAAGAAAGCGTAGATGGGACACCTGAAACTTGCTTTGCTTTTCCTCCATACATGCTCACAGGCTTCCTTTAATTTTTTTTTTATGTGTTCCCCCTTTTTTTCCAATGGCTTATGTCTTGCTGAGGAAATATGATCTAAACCACCAATGGACTGGGGCTCTGTGCAGAGAAATGCCATGTAACACCTCCCAGGGCAGATACTAGCAGATAAAACACCAGAACAAGAAGTTCAGGTGGTTCAAGATAAATTGCTTGTGCTGGGTTTTAATACATATACAGAGCTGTTCTGTTCCTGATGAAATCAAGATAGCAGCATATCTGAGTCTGCAGCTCATAAACAACATGCAACAAGAAGTATTAATATAACCTACAGGATGCTGATGCATGTGGCCATGCCATCAGCACAGCATTCCGCACGGGAGAATTTCTGCTTATGTGGAGGATAAACTCAGGTGTCCCAATCTGAGGAGTTGCTCAAGGCAAGAGCAGTTTTGCTGGTGATGGACCAGCCGCTGAGCCAGGTGTGAGCTCTGCCAGGAGGACCAGTGTTACAAGGCTGTGACTGTCCCATAGCAAGGAGAGCCAACCTCTTTGTCCACTCCTTCGTATCTAAGCTTATGGCAGGTCATCCAAAGTCATGTGAGCTCTTGTAACATAAAGAAACCCATCACCCTTCTCAAGCCAATGGGACAATGTAGTGAACATTGTGATTTCCAATACTTTCTGGGGGCCTTGCAACAAGCCCCTTGTCTCATTAGATGTCCCTATTATGGCTTTCCATATCTGACATCCCTTTGCTCTCTCATGCACTCAAACATTGTGTGCCCTCTGCCCTCAAATGTAGGTTTCTCTTGCAGCTGGCAGGGAGGTGTCAGGGAGGTGGCTCTTGACATGCTGAGAAGATCAATAACACAATAGTTCAAGGTGAAGATTTTGAGAAGAGCTCCCTCCTGTGTGCAGAAAGCCCTTCAGGGCAGGAGAAGGGTTAAGAGTGCAATCCAAAGCCAAACGAGGGCTAATTCAGTGGGGTGAAATGCTGCTGCTTGCTGCCTGATTTAGCAATTTGATCTTTGTCCTGAACCCAACCTCAGCCTCTCTCCTGCCTGTCTTGGGGAAGGCCACCAGGTCTTCCATCCTCTCCCAGCTACAAGGACCTTGTTTGCAAGCTGGGGACATCCCAGTGTGCTCTCCTTGGGGTGAGGAGTCATTGTGGTGCCTCACCAGCTTTAGGGCTCTTGGGGCATGCTTCAGATCCCTGGGTCATGAAGCTGTCAGCATGCAGCACTACTGGCACGACCCAGACCAAGTTCTTCTGTCTCATCTCTGCTGCTGTTATTAGCGCTCTGCGGGCGCAGCAGCTCCGTGTCCTCCTCAGAGATGCTCTAATTGCTGCCGCTGGTCACAGAAACTGTCAGCTGGGAAGAGATCAATGGTCCCTCCTCCACTCCCAGCATCTCCAAACCGGCTGATGCTGCAGCCGCTCTGTGCTTTAATCCACCTAATCACACAAAGTGCTGCTGAGGGGCACAGTTCCTGCTGCTGCTCACCTCCTGCCCTGCAACATGAAGAGCAAACCCCCTCTGGTATTGCTCCAACCTCCAGGATTCACAGAGGCTGCCCTATCAGCGTGTCCTTTGCTGCAGGCACACGCTTGTGGTTCTTGTAGCCAAGTCTTGAGCATGAGTGGAGCCCTTGAGCATCTAATTTTTAATGTATCAAAGTACTATTTGTTTCTGGGAGGCCCTCTAGCACCAAGCCTCTTCCCTCTCCTCTCGCTGCTTGCACGCTTCATTAGGCAGTGAGTGCAAAAGCTGCTGTAGGTATCAAAGA
This sequence comes from Clamator glandarius, assembly GCA_033459285.1. Classification (NCBI taxonomy): domain Eukaryota; kingdom Metazoa; phylum Chordata; class Aves; order Cuculiformes; family Cuculidae; genus Clamator; species Clamator glandarius. The sequence goes on from JAUNZM010000759.1 coordinate 137,328, forward strand.
GATCCCACAGGCACTGGAGTGGGTGAGCAGGGCTGGTGGCAGCTGTCTGGTGCCCAGGGGGCGTCTGTTGGCTTCTCCCATGTGTCACAAGCCCCTGCTTCACTCATGGGATAAATAAATAGTGAGTTTTCATCCTGATGCTCATGGTGACCAGCCTGGCACTTGTTCTTTAGCTCATTACACCCCTGCCCTGTGGCCACAGCTCCCAGCAAGACCCGTGCTCCTGCCTCTGCCTGGCTGGAGCTTTCTACTGTCTTGGAGACTGCCTGGCATTTTGCAGATGAAATAACTCAATCACATCCTCGGGAGGAGGTCACAGCATCAAACTACAAGGTTTTTGCGTGTCTTTTTAGCCCTCTTCCAAGAGAGCTCAAGGTCTCTCAGCAGGCACTCCCACAGCCAGGTCTGAGAGGGTGCGGGACACAAACGTGGGCTGAGAAGCAGCTCTGGCATGTGGGTCTGGATCCTATCAGTGGGAAATCCACCCCAGATTAATCAAATACACCACACTGGTGTTTACCTCTGACTCAGGAGAAATTCTACCTACTGACCCTAAAACCTTGAAAAACATAAACAACTGATAATGCCCAGTCTTCCTCTCTTCTCTGGCCCCCAAATACCTCAGGAGTGCACAAGTGAAGGGCTGTACTTTACCTATGGCAGGATCTGCTGTAGTGATTAGCTCTGTGATTAGCACATTACATTCTGTTAGGAGGGTGAACATTCAATGGACACATTGGGATTTGCTGCCTAGTGGCTGCTGCCCCGGGTGGCAGCGTGCCGAGCAGGACTGTGGGGAGCCCTCTCCTTCCTATCTTCTCTCCTGTCCTTTTCTCTCCTCTCCTCCAAACATTGACAGGCTCGTAACTCACGACTGGTGAAGCGCAACACAGTCCTAGCGTGTTACAAGGTGATCAATAATGAGTAGAAATTAATGTACTGGAAATGATAGATTCAGAGTCAGTTTGGAGCACAGCTGCAGGCTCTCAGTGTTGCTTGGCCTCATGGGGACAGCAGGGCAGGTTGGGGGTCACAGGTGGCTCCCAGGGCATTACCTCTGCAACACCCTGGGCTCCAAGACATCCACATCACCTTGGCCCAAGCAGCTGAAGCTTAATGGTTTATACAGACCTTCCCGGGAGCCTGGAGGCATCTGCCTGGGATGATAAAGGTGAAATGAATCCTCAAATCAAGGCACTTCACGTGGTGGTCCCAGGCAGAAAAGCAAAGCTTCTAATGGATTGGAGATAAAATTCAGACCCTGTAAATGCCTTTTTAGGAGTGACTGGCTGCAGGCTAGCATGGGCAGAGCAGCCTTGCTCTGACAGCAGGATATTTAGTGTCCTTTCCCTGGATCACGACACAGCCTGGGCCATGGTGGCCATGCTCCTCCACCTTACTGTAGCCCTTGGGCATGGCCAGATGAGTGCTAGCTCTGCACTAAGCAGGAGGAGAAACAGCAGCATTTCTTCTCCTGCAGCCACAGGCACTATATATCGTCCTAATAATCAAATGGCTTTTCATTCCCATAAACCATGTCCTGCTAATGCTTCCTGCAGACACAGCCCAGGAGCCAATCTCCCCCACCTCACTTGTTTTCTAAGTAATCCAATCCTTTATTGCCTATCAAATGGCACCTGATTCAATCCTGTCACCTGCTTGTGAACCTGCCTTGGTGTTGGTCCTCCCCCAGGGCAGGCACCATTCCCCAGCTTTCCCGGGCTCCTGCCCCCAAGCAGGGACGGGCTCCCAAGCTCATCCCGCAGAAGTGGCCTGGGAGGGGTGGGAACAAGCGGAGGGGCTGAAGCCCCAGCAGAAATCTCCTGGGTCCCTCTGTCAATGAACTGGGAGAGCCTTTTGATGTCCAGGACCTTGTGTCAGAAGAGAAGCTTTGGAGCAAGCCATGAGCAGATGACCTTTCTCAGCACAGTTTACTCACTTCTCAGGCCAAGTCCAGAGTGAAAAATGGAGACACATTTTGGCCATTCAGCCAAAAGCAGTGAGTGATGGGCACTGTGGGACAGTTCAGGAGCCCTCAGCTCTAGACTGAGGCAGGGATTCTCTGAGGTGATTAGGGGATTCAGAGCTCCAGGAAGGCTTGAGGAAGGCACCACATGAGCTATGGTACAGGCACACGCCCAAAGGTGGAACCTGCCTCCAACCTGGCAACTGCCATGAATGCCCTTCTGGGTGGCACCAGGTGAGGGTGTGGTACCCACAACACAAACATCTGTACCTTTTCCTGTCCAGGGTATGACAGCATTGCTGTCATCTAAATAACAGGTTTTTCCCTCTCCCCAATTCAAAGAGAGATCCCTCCAGCAGTGTATGCAGCAAGCAGAGCCAGAGGGTCATGTATTTTCAGCAGCTGCTGAGATAAGGAGGCTGCAGGATGCTCCCTCCATCATTTGCCATGGTGAACCTACTGGCTCCAAATGTCACCAGTGAGCCAGAGAGAGCAGCGGCTCCTTTGGCAGGCTGAGCCCATCCTCCCACCCTTAATTGTAGTGTTATAAACACAAAATCTCAGCAGGATTGCCAAGTGAAAGGCTCCAAATCACAAATACTTGCCATTATTGTAAGATGGCCAAGCAAACAGCTCCTTGCAGCAGCACTGCCTTTTAAATATGCTCAGCTGGAGGCTGATACATCTTTGAATTTGTCTTTCAAGAGAGAAAATGAATACATTTTTATCTTAAACAGCAAAATCTTGGTCACTGCCCAGCTTTATGCTTGCTTGTTGGCTCAAACACCTTGGGCATAATGACTGCTTTAGCTAGGGAGTGAGAAAAGTGCTTAGTTTTTGTGGGAAGGGCAGGTGGGTGCCTTGTTCCCATCTCAGCTCCCCACATAACCCTTCCCGGCATGTGCTGGTTTGCACTGTGCTCTCATCAGCGGCGCAGTGGCGAGGTTCCCTGAACACTTTAGTGCATAATAGGACTGGTTCAATAATCCCATTACAGTCTGTCTTCAGGATGCCAGGACTAATTGGCAGGCACTGGGACCTTCATCCCCAGCTGGAATTTTATTGCTCATCACAATTAACTGTGATGCTAAAGCCTCTCAGCCACACATGTGCCATTAGCTCAGTCTGGAGCTGTGTCCTCACCGGGCACATTCAGAGCCCCACTGCACCCCGTCCCCAGCCTCTGGCAGGGAAAGTGCATGGGTTATTGCTGCAGCTGATTTGCCTTTACTTCATGCTGTTTGCAGCTTAATAGGATTTATTTTGCACATGTCCAGCTGGAGCCGTGGAAGCTGGTGTGCTGGCAGTGCTGGGGAAGCCGAGGCCAGCCCCTGCCTGGTGCCTTGGCTATAGCGGTGGGACCGGCACGAGTGGCCTTAGACTGGTGGTCTGACAGGCTGTCATTAGGCTGAGCCTTTGCTCATTTGTTCATATCTCTTTGTTACACCTCCTGGCTTCACCAAAATGCCCCTTTTCAAACAGAGCACTTGATGTGTGCTTCACTTTGAAGGCGGGTAGAGGCTCAGCTCACTCCAGTCCAATGAGCATTTGTTTAAGTGTGGGTTTTGTTATTTTTTTTTCCTGGTCTAAAGCTGTTAAACAGCAATTGTGGCTCATCCTGGCAGCTTGTTTTCAGCTGCTCTGGGATGTGCCATTTTTAGGGTCCTGTGTCGAGCAGAGAGCTGAGGGCAGATTTTGATAACACAGCTGGAGATAGATTTATTTCCTTTTAAGCAATTGAGATTTCAGAGACTCTGCTCCTGCTGTGGCATTTGTAGTGATGAGGAGCTAACTCTTTGCCTCTGTGCTTGTGTTTTCCACCCTCATTTATGACTTAGATCCCAGCATCACAGACTAAGGCTTTGAAAGCACACAAATGTCCTCCCACAGTGTGCCCTTCAGCTGGAGACTTATTACCAGAAGATACTGCTAATGCCAATGCCAAAACTTTGCAAGGCTTCAGAAAGTGATTAGACAAATTCTAGGAAGAAAAAAAAAATCCATCAAGAGCTATTAAGCACCAAGACAAGCACTGGGACCCAGATGGGTGAACGCCAGGGATGTTTCTCTCAAGTCAGCCTGATCCCTTCTGTTCTCTCCATCGCATCTTCTAGGGCCAGCGCCAGGATGCTGGGCTGAAAGGGCCCACAGTCTGGCTCAGACATGCTGATCTTGGGCTCCATCTCCTCTTCTCACTCACAGGGGGATATTGCAGGGTCTTTGTGTTGCGCAGAGCCCTCTTTACCACCAGCATCTGGAGGTTTTTTAATCAAGAGCTGTTACCTGTCAGCATTGGAGCAGTATGGCAGGAGCATCTGCAGCGCCACAAAGAAGCCTTTGGGAGGAGGACTCATTGCGGAGCCAAAGAAGGGAAAGCAAAGGGTGGCTCTTCAGACATGAACTTGTTGAAAACCAGAGCACAGGGAGTCTGGAAGAGATTTGTCTTGTTTTTCACAGCTGAGGCTGACATGTGGGAGTGGCAGAGCCTGAAAGCCCACAGGATGTGGCCAGGGAGGGCTGTGCCATCAGGCTGCACCAATTGCACCCGTGGCTGGCTGGCTGGCTCTGGGCTTCAGCTGCCATGGGAGAAACCTCACCTGGAGAATGACATCTTTTGTGTTAAACGTGAGCTATAGGATCCTGTATCCACTGAGCATTTCAGTCCTCTTTTCATTATTTTTTTAGGATGGTTTAGTCCATTTCTGCTAGCTATGGATTTTAAAATTCCCCCCCGTCCTCTGAAATCATTCTTTCTGGCTCCAGGTCATGGTCTCTTGCTTTTGAGCCCACCACCCTCCCCCAGTGGCACCTCATAGGGCAGCGAGATGCCTGGGAGCATGCTCTGGCCTCACTTGAGGCAACATGCCTGACCCCTCCTTGGTACCCAGCTCCTATATTTCACCCCTACCTGTGCCTGCCAGCACACCCCCCTTTTTTCTAGTTAACCAGATCACGTTCACTTTCCCACTCCTGTGTCCATCATCTTTTGGAGGATCAGATCCTCGTGCAGATGCTTGTATGGTTCATCACCTCTTCCTTGTCCAGCTGGGAGAATCTGCTGGCTTTGAGCTGCGTGCCCTTGCCTGCATCCCAGGAGAGGACCTGAGGATGGGGACAGGCGAGCGTTTGGCTTCTGCCTCCTGAGTTAGCTTGAGGCTTTGATTCCAGTGTAAAGCTGCATGTTGGGGCAGTATTTCATGCTTGCCGGTGTCGGCTGATAAACCTTTGATTTTCACTTCTGGGAATAATAGCACAGTAATGAATTATATTCACAAGAATAACTGTAATAGTCATAAAACTGCAAATAGAAGAAAACTGTAAATCAGTCACCCCCTTGTAATGCGCTTACTTCATCTGAATCACCCTCCCTGGGCAGATTATCAATTTTATTTGGCTTTTCCATTCTAAACTTTTATTAAGTGGGGTGCCTCATGCGGAAAGATACCGAGCACAAGCCATATGTTTCAGGGATTTATCTGTTTATTTTGCCTGCCTTCCTTCTCTCACCCCTCCTGCTCACAGCTCAGCTCTCTGGACCTGCAGATGGCTGATGTCGGACTGTAAAAGACACACATCCCCAATGCCACTTTACCTTTATTATGCAAAAAAATAAGCTTCTGGGCCATGAACTGTCCTTTCTCTGTGCTGTGCAGAATTACCCTGTCTCCACAGTGTGTTTAGGCTTTCATGTAATTAAACTAGAAAGCCATTATCACAGCTCCAGGGTAATCAAGGGGCCACATCCAGGACCCCAGCATGTCCTGGGCCACGGCACAAAGATGCTGCTGCTCCCAGCTGATGGCACGATGCTTGCCATGAGCCCTGTGGGTGAGCTAGGGCAGCCCTTGAGTACAGGGAGGGGTGTGAAGGCAGCCAGGGCAGCACAGGGAGAGGAGAGTGACAATTTACTGCTGTGCCACTGAGACGGAGCACAGACAGAGAATGTGGTTTTGAAGGTAACGCTGTGGCACAAAGTGCTACGAGGTCTCTCTGCCGCAGCACTCACCAAGTTTTCACATGGCCATGGAGGAAAACATCAGCAGAGATGTTCTGGCCCCTAGGAACTTCTAAAACTGGGTACAGCATGGTAACTTTTAGCAAGGTGCGCATCTTTTCTCTTTTTATTGGAGAACCATGCAAAAAATCCCTTTTTTGTCTCTTTCCCAGCTGTTTCCAATCCATGTTTCCTATCAGAAATCCACGGGCTGCAGGTGTGTTCAAGGGGTACAAAGCTGGCAAGAGAACACTGCTGAATCAACACTCAGGTGAAAGACGTCAAAGCAGCCAAGTGTGCTGCAGAAAAGGTGCAAACCACATTCAGCAAAATGCAGCTGTTGGGTTCGGTGACCTTTTTGAAGGCAAGCTGCAAGCTGGAGTGGAGTTTGCTTTAGCTGGACATGAATTTGCTGGGGCCTGCACAATATGTCGCGGTGTTTTTAAAACACTAGCTGCCGTTGTCCAGTGTGATGCAGCAGAGGAAAAGGGAAAAACCACAGCGTGATTTACAATATGCTTCTCCTGGATATTTCCAACTGTGATCTGAAATTACCAAGTAATGTAGAAACCCCAAGTTGCTGCTCCAACTACTCCCTCTGAGCGTGCTTTTGCAATGATTTTTCATGCAAGTCCAGCTTCTCCTCTCCCATGCCCAGCAGCCTCCAGCTCTGCATCTGGCTATAGCTGCCTCCAGCCATGCTTTTGGCTCAACAGCAGGTTTGGTTTATGGCCCATGACGATCAGTGTATTTGCAAGAGGAGATGTAAGGATGTGTTCAGTGCTTTTTGTGCCTCCGAGCTCATCTTTGATTCCAAAGTCCATATTTCTTGAGATAATGAAAATAATTTTGTCTTGTTAGTGATGTCTAATGAAGCTGAGCCAACCTGCACCCATTGAGGTCTCTTGGCCAGCCTATTTACAGCTTAGCAGGACCTGAAACACACTTGGTTACTGAAGGATGTGCTGGATATGAACATTTTCTGCTCCAGCAAGAAGCTCCTTGGAAGCCTCAGACTGTTTTCCTGAGCAACATGCTCTTGGCAAGTGGTTCACGGCTGGCTGTGTGTGTTAGTGCAGTTGCCATCCTCATGGGTTTGTCCTCCTGGCATTGCACACATGGACATCACCTGGGCTTTCCCTAGTGCAGGCTCAGGGGTGACCAGAGAGGGGTCAAGGGGTTTTGCCAGGCTCCCCCTTTCCTCCTTGCATCATTTCTGCTGAGGGCCTGAGTCAATCTTGTAATGTGGTTTCCCCATTCTCCTTGGAGGAGATCACAGTTTGAGTCTGGAGATGTCCCAGTCTGCCAGCCCTTCCTTTTGCTGCTGCTGGATTCAGTTTTTTCAAGAGCTCCCATTTGGCCTTATCCAAGGAAACCCAGAGCCTGCCAGACTTCCTGCACCACTGGGAAGGCTCCAGCCCTGCTGTGCAGCTCAAACTGTTACCAGCTTCATCAGAGTTGGAAAACAGACTGAAAAAAAATGAGAATTGCAGAGGTGGCTGAGCTGCGGCGTGGGTGGAGGACAGGCAGAGAGCAGAGTTACTGCTGTGACTCATGGAGGTGCTTCACTCAGCACACAGCACACAGCGTTATCCTACACCTATGAGATCAAAGAGGGCTGCCTGGGGGAAGAAACAACTGCTGGAGTAGGGAGAAGGGAGATCTATGAGGATGGTGTGGGAAGGCTGGAGACGCTACAGCATCTGCTGGAAGTTCAGACTAAGAGATAGTCCCCAGAGAGGGTCTTGGGTTGGCATGGGCTCTTCAGTCCTCCATTTCCAGAGGTCCTAGAGGCTGGGGGAACCCAGAGAGACCAGCACAGGAGCAGAATCCTGGGATTGTGGGATCCATGCAGGTGTGTGGCCTGCTCTTGGCTCTCCAAGGAGGGCTGCAGTTCACATTTATGCATGTGTTGCTTTCACAGCTTTGCAATCTGTAGGCAGGGCAGGGGTGGGGAACCCTTGTAGAAATTGGATGTTAAAGGCAAGACCAAAGATCAAAGGTAGCCACCATTTGAACATAAATCTGCTCTTTGCAGCCAGTTAGTAAGTCTATGAAAGCAGCGGGAGCATCTCATGTTTTGACAGCATTAAAAAGGAACGGAAACTAAACAGCACAAATTGAACATGCCACCCATACAAGCTGTTGCTTCAGCATCAGCAAGACAGTGCCAAGCTAGACTACTGGAGACCCCAGGATCAAGGCAGGTCCCAGGGACTGGTGAGATCCCAGCCTGCTCGGCAGAGCCAGCATCCCCACCCTGCCCTGCTGCTGGGGTGGTGCCAGCAGGAGAAAACCACACTTTTTTTTTTCGGTTAACTCAAGCCAGAGCAATTTTGTATGCGAAAGTCTGTTTTTATATCATGATCCTCTCTTTTTTTCTTCTTGGGCTGAAGGTTTTCTTGGGTGGAAGAGCCTGGTTTAGGCTATCTATGCTGTGGAGGAGTCCAATACAGCAGGGATGCTCTGACTGCCTGGCTCTGCTCCATTGAACAGATGAGTTTGCAGCTGTTTTTTTCTCCCAGCAGAGCAAATTGATGGGTCTGACTCCAAATTCATTTAGCAGACTTGGTCTTTGGGGAGTCAGACAGGTCTGGCACAGCATCCAGGGCATAGCCAAGCGAGGACCAAGGGTGAGGGAGACCCTTCCCAAGGGAGGGTGAACCCTCCCAACTGGCAAGGGGATTCCCTGTATGCAGGGCAAGGGATGCTCTGTTGTCCTGAGGATGCAAAAACCAGATGCTCAGGCAATTCCTCCAGGGCCTGTGAAACACTCAGTGAGACAGATTTTGCTTCTCTCTTGACTAATGAACAGTGAAAGACTCCATGTCTGGTGTCTGGAGCTCAAACACAGAAACAAGCAGGATCCAACCCCTGTTCATTTTAGCACCCAAGGAGAGTGGAGACGCCTTCCCTGGGACCTTCCCACCAAAAAGACAAGTATCTCTTTCCCAAGATACTTCCCAGACAGCAGTGAGCAATTGGGCCAGTGACTTTGGGGCTGGCACTGAGAAGATACATCTGGTCCCAGACATGGCCAGCGTGGAGCCCAGCAGCCTCTGCACCACCCATGTCTGGCTGACGCTGCCCTTGCTCTGGCTGCTGTGATTACTTCTCCACTCCCTGTTCCACGATCAGATTAATGAGGAGCAGCCAGTGCAGGCAGATCGCGAGCGAGGGGTGAGGGGATGGTGGGGGCAGGTGTGTGGGGAGATGCTCTCTGTGACTCACTGCTCCGCTCCCCACTCACGGAGAGGGTTTTCTGTTTTGGAGGTGAATGCTGGAAAGCAGCTCACCCCTCCCTTCTTCCTTTCCGCCCTCTCCTCTCCAAGCCAAAAAAAAAGCTGTGACAGCTTGATTTAGGGCTGGATAATGAGGCAATTGTGAGGAGGATGGGTACAGCGGGAGCCTGCGCTTGCCAAATCGTTCGGCTTAATTGATCAAATATTTTTATGCATCGTTTATTCCTTTAAGGCGACCGTAAGCCTCCTCTCCTGCTGCACTGAAATGAAAAGAGCAATGCTGGAAATCACCCAGGCTAAGCCCTAGTGTAACAAAGAGGAGTGGGTGGCCACCGAGGACCTCCTCGGCCACTGAAGTCTTGCTTGGCTGCTTGTGCCATCCAAGCTGCCTGCACCAAGTGAAAGGTGGGTGAGCAGATCTGGCCTCTCCAGGTCTCCCCAAGGCACGCAGCGGGCATGAGCACAAGTGCAGGCAGCACCCATCAGGAAGGGCTTGTCCCAAAGTTCTGGCTGGAGCACAGGTGCAGCCTTGTGTGCCACCCAGCCTGCGACTGCCGTCTGCGTCCCTGAGTGCCAGGGCAGCATGCCATACAGGGGCTGTCCCCACTGTTTATGGTGCAAATGGAAACACCCATCTAGCCAAGCTGGACACGTAAATAATTACTAGGAAATGTTTTCCCCATACAATTAAGTCACTGCAATCACTAATCCGTCAGTCAGAGCTGGAGCTATTAATCTACAAAGAAAAGAAAGACAAACCAAACCCTTTGTTCAGCGGCTTTTATCTCCTGCCCTCCTGCCGCAGGATGCTAGTGATGAGGTTTTGCTATCCTGGGGTGGTGGCCGGCTGCCAGAACGGGGAGGGGAGGCAACACTTTGCTCTCAGGTGTGTATCACTGCTGTCAGGTGCTGGTTTTGCCCCTCTGAGCCTCCCACATTCCCTACAACCGCGAAGCTGGGATCCCCTCATCCACTCAGGCTTTGACATGCCATATGTGCCACCACGGAGAAAAGGCACCACTGAAGGGGCTGTTGGACCCCGAGTTGGTTGTGGCAAGGAAGGAGCTGTGGGTCGTCAGCAGTGGAAGGGCTGTAGCTCAGGGCAGGTGGAGCAGCTCCATCCCTCCTGCCTGCAGCGCGGTGCCTGCCAGCGCCTGGCTGCTCTCTCCAAGCTCAAACCACGAGCTGCCTCTAGCGGTACCGGAGTCGCCTCGGGCCTTCTCCGGGCTCCCAGCACCGAGCTCCTTCCCGGCTCTGCCTTGGGGCCCAGCTGTGATGTGCCCTGACACCCCACAACCAGCTGTGGCTGTGCGGGAGGGACCTCACAGCTCCCCTTCCCACCCACCACCAGCATCCCCCATCCCTGTCTGTGCTGTCCTGCTCCACAGGTTGGTGCTAATCTTGGCTCTGAGCTCACCTGAGTGTCCTTGCTCTTTAGATTCAGCCTGGCTGGTAAAAAACCTTGACCCAGGCTCCCTTTCAGCTGAACGAACGGAAAGCCTTGGGTTGCCGAGACAAGAGCGGCGGCGAAGACACGCCCTGCACTTTGCTATGTCCCTTCAAGGATGCTTTGATGGGAAGCAAAGCACGGGTGTTCGTGGGCAAGGAGAGATCAGCAAGGATGGCTGCTGAAGGACAAGACACGTGGATCAGATGTGTGCTCCTTCCTAAAGGTGGCTTCTGGTGCACAGTGAAATGTCAGGGACTGAGCAAATTGGTCTGCTCTGCTGACCCCATGCCTGATACATATTCAGGATCATGCTTGGCCCCCTCAGAACTGTCCCCCTCACAACCCGACTGTGTCCTGTTCTGCCTCTAAGGTCACCTTTCCAGGCCAAAGGATGATGGAACACGCTCTAGCATGAGACCTAAGAGGTAGGGCACCTGTTGAGTACAATATATTGCAAGATGCTCTTTTGGACTCTCTTGCCCATCAAATTCTGTTTTCTGTATTCAACTCCCTTCCATGACAATTTTTCACCAACTGTCCTCTTACTTCTCCTAGATTGAGAGTAGAAGGAAAAGTTCACAATCCTTTCAGAGGTCTCCTCTTGTTGGCTAAGGCCAGGTGAACTCCACCAGTACGCATGGGAAGAAGAAGTCTCATCTCCCAGATGCAGCTGATGTTCTGCATATTCCCCTTTGTTCAGAGCAAGTTGAATGACAAAAGATTTCCTTGGTCACAAAGCCAGGGATGCTCCTCTATACTCCTGTGCTCCAGGGATAAGCAACTAGATCATAAAGCTTCAGAAGAAGGCTGGAAATCCTGGAGACATCTGAAATGAAATGCAGGGAAGAAGACAACTGGATGGAGCTGAACTGATTCCCGTCTCTGACTCCCAGGAGAAAGACGGCTGGCCTGTCCTCCTTGCTGCCAGTTGAGGGGGTTGCTGTGCTTGAGGTATGTCAAGAAGAATTGCCGTTCTTTATGACCACTAATGGTATTTGCCGCTCTGCGTTTAAAGATGATGATAAAGGTAATCAAACTGTCAGGAACAGAGACAAATGTGGAGCTGGCTGGAGCCAGCGAGGGATTCCCTGCTTTCGGTTAACAGCTGTGATTTATATCTCATTCGCACCTATGGACTCAAAGCAAGGAGCTGGGCAGCAGTGCTTTAAAAAAACACCATAGGGAGGAGTACAACAGACACTGAATTTATCTGCACTTGAGCTTCTAGACCTATTTATGCCTTCTTTAGACATCACCATGAAATATTGCAGCAGTATAAACTTTTCACAGAAAATATTTTCATGAGCAGAATTCCCCGATGAGATAACAACCAGTAACTTGACTTTCTGCAACCGGATACGTCCTGACAACCAGCAACCCCCTTTTCCCTTCCTTCTCCTCCCATGCATAGTTTTGACAAGGTCCTGACAGCAGGCACTGCAATCCCTATGATTTATCCGAGCTATAAAATACAAGGTTCTTTCAGAAGTACAAGCTGCAACAGCAGCGGCAGGGATGAAGGAAGGGGAGAGAGGAGCAAGGACGTCCTGGCTGCACAGCCATGGACCTTGACCTGCCAGCAAGGTCCACAGCTCAGCTCGCTGGTGGCTGTGGATCCCTAGCTGTGTATCAGAGACCTCTCTTGCTGTTTTCTGAGCTCTCACATTGTCACGATTCTGGTGTCCCTCCTTTCTCGTGTCTTAGATGTTGTCGCTTTTCTCATCTTACCTTCGTATAGCGTTGCGCTGACAGCAGGGACAGCCGGCAGCCTTATATCCTTTGTAACACAAACTCATTCAACACGGTGCTGTGTCTGCGCTGATACCGTATCCATGCAACCTGTGTTTCAAGGATCATGTTTGCTTTATTTCTGTGGATTAAAAAAAAAAAAAAAACAAACCAGAAAACCAAAACAGTAAGAAAACAACCTTACTAAGAAGAGTTCTAGCAGTTAATTAGTTTCAACATTGAAAGGGCCATTGCCCAGCAGCTAAAAATCATCATGTCTGAATGGTGAATTAAGTCAGCCAAGCAATAAATCTGAGCAACAAAACAGTCCCTTTAGCTCAGAGGAGTTTTCTTTCCTCAAAACACTGATAAATGGCTTTTTCTGAAAGCCCACGAGGTCATCAAATTAATAAAGCATTTCAAGAAATGTATGGAAGTGAAGTGACACTCTGCTGCAAGAGATTTGCTGTTAAAGCCAACTCTCTGTAACCAAGTGTGATGCATATAGGATATCCAAAGCAAACTCGTCCTCTAATTTAGGACAGTTGTCCAAACTCTTTCATGTCTGTTCTGGTCCATTGTCTTCCTTCCTAGTCATTATTTAGGAGAGTTAAGCTTGAGAAAAACTCACAAAAGAATAATTAAGGAGAAAGGAAAATGAAACCCTGGGATTCTTCCTTTGGCCAGACAAGATACTCAGAATACTGACCATGAAGGAAAGTGATGAGAAAGCACCAGGGAAGGAAAGCGAGTGAAATGCTGAAAAGCTCTCAAGATAATGGTGAGAGATGCTTGTGTTCTTTCCAGTGGCTGCTTTCCCTCCCCTATCACGTGTATGTACGAAGTCATTGCAAGAACGCTGCACCAAAAATACTGGATTTACTCATTGGACATGAATGGGGTCAGGGACCATTGGCTGCCAGCGCTGATGTCAGGGACATTTGCATGACCCAGCACCGTTAGACAGCTGGAAGGTCCAAAGCTCAAGAAGCAAGAGTCAGACATCCAAGTATTAAATAAACAAAATAAATCTGACTTTCAATTAAATTCTGCAGGCTTAGCCTGAACGCAGCATGACCTCATCAGATCCAGCAGGCACATAAAGCCAATGACCTTGCTTTATGTCACCACCCAATTCCTTTCCTGTGTGTTCAGAGTGGCCCTGATTTAGGTTGCAGTCGTAGGAGCAGTAGACATGGATTGGAGAAGACTGGCAATGAATTCAGAGATGCTTGGGGGCACATATTAGGATAGTAGTCAGGATAGTTAAGCAGGGTAACAGGTTGCTTGGGAGATGAAACATCTCTTCCAGTGGCTGTTTCTAAGATGGCATGGACAGCTGTGGCTGAGAACATGACCTGGGTGGCCTCTCTTACTCCCTTCTAACCCAGGGCTGTTCTCAGTCCCCTGTTCTTTAGAGGAGGGGGAAGCAGCACAGGAAATATTTTCACTTTCCTCTCTTGAAGATGGCCCTCAACAGACCAGAGAGAGAGAGCAGGAAAGGCAAGGGGAACTCTAGCTAGCTATCTCCAGCTGCTTTACTGCAAGTTTGTATCATGGCAGCCTCTCCCTTAAATTTAAGGCTGAATACATCCACTGAAATGGCTTTCTGCAAGCTTGTATTACACTTGGAATGATTTAATAGGAAATACATTTTTAATGATAGTGTAGCACCAAGAGGCGCTGAATAGGACAAACATAAAAGAACGCCAGAGCTAGCAACAGCCTCTGCAGTATCTTGTCCACTGGGTATCCTTCTTCATGAAATCCTAGCCCAGGTTTCATTTGCCTTTGATTTAAAGAATAAACCTCTTGAGACAGTCTTCAGTACATTTATCCAGCTCAGTGCTCTGCCCTCCGAGCGCTATCACAATACGGTGCTGCACGTCTGTGCCGTGGACAGCTGATCTCTGAGGGGATGAGTTCATCCCTCTTCCAGTGTCTAAAAACGTCTGACAAACAAACCCGGCAGCGCACACGCGATGACTCCAGCCTCTTTGCGGACTCATTGACGTGCAGCAAAAACCCCAGTTACCATATGGAGCATGGAGGCAGATGGATGGACATATGTATAATCTGTGCGCATCTCTGCTGATGTAAACGTCCCAACGCAGGCATTAGCACTCAAGTACACGGTCTGCACTTGGGGCGCGAGAGAGTTTTTCTCCCATAAAATAAATAAAACACATTCTGAGCATCTTGGGATGAAGCCATTCTAATCCTTTTATTCTTTCCAAAGGAAAATGATTCCATATTCAGGGCACTGTGCAAACAATTAATTAGCCTAATGAAAATGAAAGGTCTAATTGCTCAGTATTATTATGATCATTGGCAGCCAGGCGTGACCAAAGAATAGGCGCTGTCTTACCAGGGATAAAGCACAAATTTCTGGCTTTTTGGATATTTGGACATCTAGCAAAACAATTTTTTTTCTGGAGTGATGGTGCAGTTCTCCCTTACACATGCAAAAATCTGGCAGCATTTGGAGACATCTGAATGAGCTGCTATACAATAAAAAAATTTGAAGAGGAGACCCAGCTGGTGTGAAATGACCTGGCTGAATGGAAGTCAATAAAGCTGTAACGCCTGAGTTGAATGACACGGTAGTGTCGATCTCCTGCAGCAGACTTGACTCAGAAGATAAGTGTGCTGCAACAGTAAAAGAAAATATACTTTTTAAGGAGCATTAAGATTGGACTTCACTTTTTCAAGTCCAATCGTCCCTAATGTAGCTTCCTCTCAAATCATCTGGTTTTATCCAACTGGAAAAGTGCTTTAAATTCATGCAGATTAATTTGTTCCTCTGGATAGGATCATGAAAAGTCAGGTTACAGGAGTTTTAGGAAACTGAACTGTTATAATTCATGCATATCTTGTAACACATAGATAGAAATCAGATGCTGACTGAACATTGACCCAGCCCGAGGAGTATGGGTCCAATAATTCTTTTAAGAAGCTGATTCTCATGGGAAAATCTGCAAGATTTGGCTTTAATTCTATTATCTGCCTCGTGCAGAGGCTGGCAACCAGAGACTATTCTTTAAAAACAGCATGGATGAAGTATGCTGTCATTTGCACTGGCACAGCCCCATTGACTGGATCACAGAGGGTTTCTCAGCAAGATGGATTTTTGGTGTTTGGGGTGGGGGCAATCACAGTTTAAACTTAGCTGGGGGGCATTTTTACTCTGTGCTCCATGTTGGCACCCAGAGCTGCAGGATGTGCCCACAAATAACACACCCATGCAAAACACATCCATTATAATGCAACATCAGGCGCATGGGAAATAAAGCTTCCTAGTGTAACCAGTGGTGACAGATAAGCAACTTGATTAGGGGCTTGGGATCATCTCCTGGTATAGTTCAATACTTTGAATTGATGACAAAGGGATCAGGAACCCAAGCCTGGTCACCGAAATGAGGTGAGATGGCCCCTTTCCTCCCATCCTTACCACAGTACTCCAGGGGACAGTATTTCCTTTGTGTAATTTAATAAACTAGTGGTAGCAAAGCATGGGTAAAGTTGGACCTATGTCTCTTCCAGCTCTAGGGATGCAGAGTAAGAGCAGTCCACGTGCTTCCCTTGGCACAGGAGTGGAAATTCCGTTATGCCATCTCAGCAACTCATTGGAAAAACAGCAACACAGACTTGGTCACATGAAGGCTGATACTCTGCGTTTGTTGCCCTTTAGGAGATAAGTTGTGTCCAAATATACTGCATCTCGAGGAAGATAAACAAACAAGCGGTGATTACAATACAGAATAGCACAACACTGTGAAACAAGTGAGAACAGAAAATACAGACTTGTGGCTGAAGGTCACTGCACTTCACAATCGCCCTCTCAGCTTGTAAAAGTGAAATCAAGGAGAATGCATGGGCCTCTCTGAAACCATTTCAGGCCTGTAATTGTTTGTTTATGCAGCTGGTAGCAATTATTATGGATTCTGCTGGGAACTTTGAGGCATAAAAAAATGACAGACCCAAGGATGTCATAGCAGGAATGGTCTACCAGATGATTGAACGTCCCAGCAACCTTTGTCAGGCTGGCTAACAACAGTCTTAGTTGAATATAGATGCTATTTAATTGGATATCCAGAACTGGATAGACAGCTACTCATCATCCCTTACAGATAAAAAAGAAAACCCTAACAAAACAAGGCTTTTGTTAAAATTTATTTTGCAAATCTACCAATTCATTTTATGAAAGTATGAAATCCTATGTGGTTACATTAAACAGCTACATTACAGTCAAGGTAATAAAAATAAGCCACTACAAAGATAGTTTTAAGTACTCTTGGATAACAAGTAGATTTTACATTATTTAAAATAAAAAGAAGTCACAAAGAAGAGATAAAATAGCCTTGTGATTGTCAAAGAATTTAGTTTAAAGCAAGGAAACCACTATAGACTCTCCTTGTCCTACAAAAAGTTAAAATACCATCACTGATGTTTACGCAGTCTTTCAGTGTTAATGTTCATTTAGACATATCCAATGAATTTAAAAGCACACATCTACTCAGGATAATAAGAATAGCTCATGAGTTGTTCAGAAACCAGTGTCAGGTTCCTTTCTCTGGAAATTACATTTACTGTATAACATCATAATCATCCTTGCTTTCAGATGCATAAAAATCCTGTAATATCATTTGCAAAATACACTAGAGCTTCAAATCTGCTCTAATTTAATTCAGTGGGAGTAGGATCAGTTCCTACATTTAATAAGTACTCCTGATTTACTGAAATCCTCACAAACCAGCCTCCTTCCCAGGAATGAAATTAACTTAGCCAACACAATACTGTAATAACTCAGGGAAACTCCAGCAACTGACATTGCAACTGCATTTCTGAGGACCTTCATGCATGATCATTCTTTCCTCTCCACCACCAACAGGACACATGAAGACACCAAGCAACTGTGCTTCGCAAAAACTCAGAGCTATGTAAAAAAGTATAAAAATCAAAGAACAGACTGAATTAATCTAGAAACTGCTTTCTTGACACCCATCTGACACATCTCGAGTGTCATTCTGCTGCCTGTGAGCTGCTACTTCTGATGAGACATCTGTCAATCACAATTGCATACTGCTTCTTAGGGAGCAATTCAATGGAGCTTTGATTTTGTAGCTGCACCTCTACGTTGTGTATGTAGTTAGGGACAAAATGCCCAAGATGCTACTGCCACATATAATGCAGCAGTTTCACAGAAGCAAGGAGAGCCTTTATGCGGAAAAAAGGCAGATGCAGGTACAATCCTGATAGCCTGTGGCACAAAGGAGGTTAGAACAGGTCATTCTCTCATGTAGCCTTCACCTCCTTACACCAGGACATCCGAAATAGTGCAAAACCCCAAATCTCCGCTCATGTATGTGCAAGAAACCTGCAGAGCTCATAGTACAGAAGTAAAGCCAGCAGCATCTTAGCAGGGCTTCTAAGAGAACTAGGCATTTATCCACAAGAGTATCTTTTAACACTGATCACCTCAAAAAACTTAGACAGACAGGTTACACAAAATTTTACAAATTTTTCACTTGGACGTAAAGTGCCATCAAACTATGGAAGAAGAAAAGAAGTCACTGTTGAGAGCAATAGCCACTGTTAAGTCTCTACAGAAGGCTTAAACCCCCTGAAGCAGACAAAGTTTACAGCAGTCTTGGTAATGACAAAACCCTGGTGAGAACACCACTATAACCAATCTTCTTCCTTCCTGACAAACACTGCTCTTATCTCACACCAAAGCCACCTAGGCTGCATTTAGTGGTGGCAGACTCCAGCACTTTCCCCAGAAGGTAGTTTAAAATGGAAATAGATGCTTCAGTTCCCCATCCTCTGACAGGATTCCATAAATACAATTTGTTCAGAACCTTTGTTACGAGCATGTATTACAACATAAGGCCCCATCCGGTTATTCCCACTGTGCCTGCTCGTTCTCCATCTCTACTCATATAAATATAATGCCAATTCCTCTTACGAATCCTGAGCAGCCATCCAGAATCACTTGTTCAACTGACATTTCTGTAATAATAAGGAAAGAAAAAAAGAGTTGTGGGAAATTAAATGGTGCTCCTGTTGCCAAGTTGTTAAAATTATATGGCAATATGCTTCCAGTAGTTGTAAGAAATTAATTTGTGGAGTGCTTACATGCCTTACATCTACTAAATTTCAACAGGATATAAAATGCTGTTTAAGTGATACAACTTAACAAATGCTATGGAGAAAAAAAAATCAGCAATCAGCACCAAAGAGTGAAAGAAGAAACAACATTCTCGTCTGCACCCTTGATTCCTCAAGGCTCGATCTCTGTGGCAGAGGAAGCCACCTAGCAGATCCTCTGTGATGTTCTTATGCTGTGTCCATGTGTCAGCACCTGCATCTCTCCAACCTGCCACCCCTCCTCAGCGGATAAGACAGGGCACAGCCAGTTACTCTGCTCCTGTAAACACTGGCTGGCAAACAACTCAGCCAGCTCCACCACTCTTTTCCAGTGCCTTCTCAAAGTACTTGCCAGAGCAACGTGTCAACACCTCCTTTACTTTAATGGTGTTCAGAAAGAATTGCCTGAGACACCTGATCTGTAGATTAACTAATTTTTAAATTATGCCACTACATGATTACTGTCATTCTTATCTCACAGCAATGTCAAATACAATATAAAACTTTGGATTTTCTATAGCGAGTGGAATCAAAGTCAAAAGAAAGTGCTGTTACTGCTCCATTCTGTAAGACAGAACCAGGGTAAGGCGCTTTGGCAGTCAGCACCAAGTTTAAGCGACAAGCTTTTTAACAACAACCTGCTGTCCACACATGAGAGTATCCACAAGTTTTCTGCAAATGCATGGAAAACTGAGACCTCCTGGCTGTTTTCTAAACTGCTTTGAAACAGCTACAATTCGTTTAATCCAGCAGCAGATCCTGGTAGTTTTCTTTTCCTAAGTACAGTACATTTTGATAGCAACACAGAAGCACACAACATAAAACAGATTTGTTCAAGCTCACCATGGTTCCGATGGGCTACACACACCAAGAGGCAATTCAAAAAGAGCACACAACTCAGTTAATCAGGACAACATCACTGACTCAAAGGAATTCTGGCTCCACTTTGTGAAGGAAGAAAGAGTTCACAAAGGAAAAGATTTTATTGCAAGTTGTACTGCTCAGCTTAGCCACTTCTAATACAGACCACAAGTATCAGAAGGTACTGAGGAGCCAAGGACAAAGAATTCCTATTTTGTAAATAATATAAGTATGGCAAGCTTATTTGAAAAAGAAAAGCCACTGCAAAATATACCAATTTGCCTTCTTGAACAGACTTGAAATTGTTACATCAACACTGACAGAATATAATACAGATTCCAGTAGCAGTTCTGGCACTTTGCAGCTTGGAAAATTTGTGCATATGGGACTGAGGCAGCTTGTTTGCAGACCCTTTTCTTGCAATATTAAAGGGTGCCCTGTGCTTCCTTCACAGCTGCGTATCGCTGGACTCAGCAGATGCCTTCCTCAGAAGGTGCAAACTGGCAGCTGTCATGAGAAACGGTGTCGATGCTCTGCACTTCTGACTGCGGGTGAATGGACACCTGAACGGCTATCTCTTGACCTTGCTCATTCATGGACCCATCATCTGAATCCCCAGCTGGTGAATCGCTGCGCTTGATATCTGGGTTGCTGGGGTATATTGCAGCTTGGGTTCCACAGGCCTGGGCCTGTTTTTCCTCCTCACCTACTTCATCAGGATCGTCAACTCGCACAGTCTCAAAGATCTCCTCCATGAACGCCCTGCAGTTAAGGATCAGAGGTGGAAGGGGAATGCTTCTGGCAAGCTCTTCAATGTACCGAGCAAACTCCATGGTCTTAAACTGAGTGACTTTGGCCAACTCTAGTGTTTTGGCAGATGTAATGATAGGGATACGCTTGGCTATCTCAAAAGCCTTCTGAAGCTTCTCAGCCCCTTCCGTCCTGAAGAACTCATTGATAGCTTTCTCTGTTTTGCGGAGGTGACTGCTCATCATGCACAGACGGGTTATGTTTAAAATGAGGGTGATAGCAAAGGCAACGAGGCACACAATCATGTAGTAGATACTCATGTCTCCTGAGGTGAAGATAACCCTCAGGGTGACTGTGTAATACAAAGTGTCATTGTGATTAACAGCCGCACACGTGTATCGCCCTCGGTCAGCAAAGTTGACCTTTGTGATGTTAAGGGAATTGTCAGCTATCTTCCACCGGCCACCTGGAGATTCAAAAGAAAAACTGAGCTAATGAAACAAAAATCTCTAGGTAAACTAGACATATACTGCCTGCTCCATCAAAAGGGGACAAAGCTTCGAGGTAAGCAGTTCATTTCTAGTAGAATACAAACAGCACATGGAGGACTGACATTTCCTTTTCATTCTTGTGATACAGAAACCATAACCCAGTTACCAATCCTACTGTTTAATATTAAATTACTCTGCACACTCACTACTCTGGTTTTATTTCTTTCTCTCATCTACACTTTCTTGTGTGCTTTTGGACTGCTAGCTCTTTATGACAGGGAACCTAACTCTCAACTAGTGCTTCTCACCCACTGTGTAACCCTGCACTGAAAGACTGTTCTCTATAAAGTCTAATTTTCCATGTTCTGAGTCAAAAGTCAAGTGACCCATGAAAAAGATCAGTCTGTAAATGGCTCTGCTGGCAAAAGAACCCAGGATTTTCTTGAGACACAGTTTTCTGCTGAGCCCGCAGTGCTGATACACAAAACCCATGTAAAAAGAAATCAATAAAAGAAGCTGGCTTTATACAGTATTTCCTATGCGTTAATAACTTAGGGGGAAAACTGTTTCCATAACTCATTCTTCTAATTACTCTACTTTGAACTAATCTCCAGATGGCATTATAACTACAAAGAGGTTACTGAATACGTAAGGCAGAAAGATGGCCTCCGAGAAGATCCTATCAATTAGCTCGATGACCTTCATTAACACTAACAGAGTAGAGAAAACCAAATGCATCTCTAAAAGACATTATTTTTTGGAAATTAAAAACTACAGAGACAGAACTATAAGAGCTAATCACTAGGAAAATATATTTTCCCTCTGTACAAAAGGGTTAAATAGCATGTATTTCATCGTTAGCCTTTACAAATTGCATTAGCTTCCAGTCTCACCGGTGCATAAACCAGAAAATAAATGTACTAAGTTACCCCATGCTTTAAAAAATCCTGTAACGAGATTAAAGCACTGACTACCTGCTGGAGAAGCTGTTGAGACTTGTGTTTAATTCATGTGTTAGGTAAAATATAACATAAACCAGAGCAATAATAAATAAAAACATCAGTATCTGGTACAATGCAGATTATTTTTTTCTGTGTTGCATACTGTGATGAATCTGTGGTATATCATAGTAGGGTTGGCTAGGATAGAAGAACTCAGGTATAATTCACCTGTCAGAGGGCAAAGGGCTTTGTCTTGCCCCGTCCTTAGCTCCCAACTTTAAAAATGGGAGGATATGGAGGGAAAATCATAAAGTCTCAGAGGTTTTCAGACACTGTATAAAAGGGGAATACTGAAGGATAGAAAACGTCAGGAAAGCTCACCTTCATCTTCCTGTTCAAGCAGGTGTCCTCTGGAGTTATACCAAAGAATATATCCATATTGGCTGGTGTTCAGTTTACATTCAATTAAAACACTGGTCCCCTCTTTGGCTATGATATCATGGTGTGCTGGAGAACCGACTAAAGCCTGAGACACTGCATGAAGCGAGGCATTGAAAGACACAAACCCAACTGTCCCATTAAAAGCTACATTTTCCAGTGTAAATCCAAGTGAAAGATCAGCACTAACAGTCAAAATTAACAGGCAATATCTGAGCTTCATGGAAAACTGAGGAAAATTCTTTTTTCATTTAATTTGGATAAATGAGGTCATATGATATTAAGCTGTCTGTACTGCCCTGGGATATGAGAGGATGCTCTTGATTTGTTCAGTGATAGAAAATGTCTTGCCTCCAAATGTACTTTCAAGATCATCAATATTAGAAGTGGAAACTGGAAATCCAACTAAAAAAAAAAAAGAATTAAAGTTATTAATGATAGCAAGCTTACGGTGTATTCAAATTTCATTTCCAGTAAACAGATTTTGATTAGTGTAATATAAACTGTCAGCCTAGAGGTTCCATATCAGAGCTTTGCTCAGCACACAGCAATGAAACGAGTATAAGAAGGCATTAGAACTGTCTTTAGTCCTCTAGATGTTCATCTTCCCATCCAAATAAATAATCTCGGGAACACTAATTATTAAAGGGAAAAAGGTTTTAAAAACGGAAAAAATGTTCAGGCTATTTGAAATGTGTAACTATATTCAGGGTCTGCATTGGTTGATGGAGAGTAAGTACTTTCTTATTAGAACAAGAAAAGCAAGAAAGGATATAATTTCTGCCTCCCTCCCCATGAATATCAAAGTGCTTTTAAGTCTGGTTTGCTAAAGCCTTTCATTTAGCATCTAGGGGAAAAACAAAGCACATACCTATCTCATTTTTAGCATTTACACATCTACTTACTTGATTTAAGAGCCATAATCGGTGCTAGATGTCAAATACTACATAATACACTTATAACTCCTAGTGTGGGTAAAACTTTTTTGGCAATTATCTACAGTCAAAGCAAGGAAGTTCCTCTCTGAATATCAGGATGCTGATGGCTAAACACGCTTCCTCTTTTCACAACCGCTTGCTGCTGCTGTAATTTTCTAACTGACTCTCTTTTTTTTTCCTTGTTTGTTTTAGATTAAGTTCCTGCTGAAAAATCTGTTACTTTATGCTGCTGTATCTCAGTGGTCACATCTTGTTTATCATCTTCTCTACCTAAATGCCATCTCTTATTTCACAGCAATGTGAAACAATGTTTTGTCAAAGCATTTTTTTTCTTCAAATTAAGGTGCACTAAGCATTTTAAGACATTAGGATGCAGCCTTCAATTTTACATTCTCTGCACACTGAAAAGCCAGAATAAAACCAACTTGTAACGAAGTGAGATGATACCAATAAGAGAAAATCTGTGATCACTTTTCCTGGAAGCCTGATTCAAGAACATTTCTAATTCAATATGCATTCCCTGAAGTTATGGTTCCATCTAGACTGCTGCAGAGCCCTAAACCAACAAATTACAAAGGACAGAAGCCTCAAGCCAAAACGTTATCTTAAAGAACATCTCACTTCATCCCATTGACTGCATGACTTCAAATTTATCATCTTGCCTTCTATCAATAACAAATGCTAGTAGAACTGAATTTCATAACTATCACAATACAAAGGAATACATTTTCTTAATAAATAATGCAGACACGTCTCATCCTTCCAGAATCACTCGTTAATAGTCTACAGCAGACAAATCTTATCACTTATGAAAATTAATTTACTATAAATAAGTACAGGTGATTTGTATTAATTGTCTTTTCAGCAGAGAAAAATTAAGCATATCCAGGAATCGGAAAATTTGCTGACAACACTCTATGCAGACTAGGCATTTTTTTCAGTTAAAGATAATTTGTCAGAGGTCAAACCAGATTCCTGACTTGACATCCGATGAGAAATATGTATCTCATCCATTTCTGTTGCAGCTATTGCCAAAAACAGCTTAAAAAAGAAGGCAAAGGTGGCAGCTGTGTCAAACTCTCCTTCAAGCCTCACTAACCAACTCACCCACCAAATCCTGGAAGAGAAACTGGAATGCAGACCCTCTGCCTGTTTCCCTGTAAACAGCAATGTCTTCATCTGTCCTCTCTTTTTATTTGTTTTGTATTGTGCCTCTTGTCCATTCATTTAAGATGAGACCAGTGCTGAGAAATTAATGATACTGTTTTGCTGAAGAAATGACATTCCCACAGCTAAATAGTTAAACTCCGTACCAAGGACTCTTTCGTTCCTGTTTTCCACCACTTGTACTTGAGGGGAAGTGCTGCTGAGTTCTTCTGCCTTTGCAGATGACCATCCCAACTACAGCAACTGCATAGGTCTGAAAACCCCCAATACTAAGGTTGCTGCTGATCAGCAACTACTCTGATGTTTGAAGGAGCAGTTCTAACCTTCCTTTTTCCGATGCCTAGTACTTTCAGAGTGTTTCAGAGCCTTCAGAGGGCTGCTGACAACCGATCTGCTTATTTTAGTGACCTTGTGCAGATCTCTTAAAGGCAGGGTTCGGACAGTCAGTAGTTTGGGGACCACTGACATTTGGATTGCTAGAGTTGTCATCTGAGGGACTGTCACAGCTCTTGGTAGCAAGTGAGGCACGGTGGTCACAGATCTCCGACAGACATTGCTCAACCACACAGTTAAAAATGCCACTGTGCTTAATGGCTTTTGCATGCATCAGAACTTGACTTAACAGCATCTGATGCACTTAAAACTAATAACAGTGAAGACAAACCGTCATATTCAGTATTGACTCAAAGGCACAGAATAACTTACAGTTTTCTAAAACAATAACCTCCCAACCCATAATGTTTTAGATTTATTACATAACAATTCCAGTACCTCCTGTACTTTGCCTGTGTTATTGCAATTTAAAATTATTAAATTTAAAACGTTCTATTTCCAAGCATCTGTGACACTCCTCCTAAAATGACATTAGGAACTTCAGTCAATTATTTAACACAAGAAATGCTCAGCAATGTTTTCCCTTGTAAGAATAAAGTAATTATCTTCAGCAATTGCATATGCTCTCCACTATGTTTGCATTGAGCTTGCATAATGTATAAAACATTGGTAATGGATCATTGAATTTTACTATTAGACTTTTCGAGGTCTGATTTATTATAAATTGTTTGTCAAATTTCCCTTTTGGAAAAGTCATTACTGCTAAGCAGACAATGATCTTTCACTGCCAAGCACTGGGAAAAATGAAACAATTTGTGAAATCCATATTCTTCAACCATCACACTTATGCAAAACAGCTACTGAAGCTGATAAAGGATCCAAAAAGGATAAAGCATGAACAGAGCCAACATCACAGTTCTTCAAGAAAGCATTACATCAAATGTGCAGCACTGGCTATTTTACAACTGAACCTGAAGCTGAGCTCAACATATTTAACCTTTATTAAACCCTATGTTATAACAACATATAGCAGTGGGAAGATAAAAATCCACGATACATATGCTTGTATGAGCCATCTTTGGTTCTTATCCTGAAAAAGCATATCTGCATTTAACTTGAGAGGACTACAAGTAGTCCCACAGAGGCTGATGGACGTACTGATAGTGCTTCAAATTTCACATTTATAAGGCTCTGCAAAATTGGGGCCCAAGAGGTTCTAAGTTATACAGCTTCATATTTGCTGCTCATAACATCGTTGCGTCCTTAGAAAAAAGTGAGGCAATAAACCGAGATACATACAGCAGTCTAACCAACTGCTGCTTCTGGCACACGACATGGAAATGTGTTGTGACATTTACAACAGGCTAACTAGTAATAACACACTAAGCAAATCTAAATGGATTGCTTTTACACCTTCTTAATTGCTGTGTGATGCCCTGCAGAAACAAGGCTGCTGTGACTGTCCTATGAAGCCTCTCTGACCCTCTTTCAGATCAGGAGCTGCGCACAGCAAAGTCCTGCAGACATGAGCTCCTGGGAAGTTTGTGAAAAGAGATGGCATAGTCTCAACAAGAGCCCTTACTGGTGTTCCCAGAGCAAGAGCGGTCGTAAGAAGGGCTCACTTTCTGCCAGCATCAGGGAAGGCTCCACCAGGAGCGGCTGCACCCACAGCCTAAAATCCAGTGTGAAAAGCAGATCTGCAAAGGAGCAGCGTGGATCTCACCCACGGGACACGGGGCTTTGCCCTGTGCATGACCCCTTGGCTGCGTGACACGGGTCGCAAGGCAGCTCAGGAAGAGCTCGGGAAGGACTGCACGCGAGAACAAGCATTTCACCTCTGTGGGCTAAAACCGATCAGGCACAAAACTCAGCAGAACGGGAACCGTGTCCCCCGCGGCCCCGACCCCAGATGCGCCCATGGTCGCCTGTGGAAAGACCCTGTTTAAGGCGACGGGAATCACGGCCTACAGATCTTCCCTCCCCCCCAGCTACAACCGAGGGGACCCAGGCCTGATGTCACGCCAGGAGACAGAACCTCCCCCCGCCCCCCCGCATTTCAACAACAAAACAGCGAGGTAACGCACAGCCCGCAGCCTTCTCCCCCACCGGCGAGGCCCTGCGCGCCGCTACACCGTTCCTCCCTCGCTCTGACGTTGCCGGGTGCGCCCTGGCGTCACCGTAACGCGGTGAAGTAGCAGTAACGCCGCTCTCGCCGGGAGGAGAGAGGCCAGGCCCGCCCGCACCGCTCCCGCCGCTGCCGCCACTGCCGGCCGACTGTGCTTCCCCTTCCGGTCTGGTCCGCGCTTCCGGCGTGAGCCAGCGGGGACCGCTCTGCGCCTCATCTCTATGTTTTCCGTCCTCCCAGTGTGGGAGGAGGACTTAGCCAGCGGGTGCCGCTCTGTGCCTCGCCTCGATGGTCACGGTCCGCCCGCTGTGGGGGGAGCGTGGTGCTCGCAGCCCGGCCCA
Organism: Clamator glandarius; assembly: GCA_033459285.1. Taxonomy (NCBI): domain Eukaryota; kingdom Metazoa; phylum Chordata; class Aves; order Cuculiformes; family Cuculidae; genus Clamator; species Clamator glandarius. The sequence continues at coordinate 164,243 of JAUNZM010000759.1, forward strand.
GCGGGTGAGGGGGGACCGGAGTGGGAGGAGAGGGGGAACGAAGTGGGCCGGGGGCACAAGTGCTCGAAGGGGCCTTCTGTGGGACGGAGAGCCCCGGGGGGGGGGGGTGTTGGAGCCTTTGGGGGGCACCCGTTGGGCAGGGGGTGCCATGGGGCGGCTGTGGGGCCTTGTATGGGGCAGGAGTCTGGGGGGGCTTTAGAGACCTGTGGGGCAGGCAGGCCCAGGTGGGGTTATGGGTCCCCGGGGGTTTCCCGGGGAAGTGGAGGTGCAAGCAGAAACCCGGGATTGGAGGGTGCAGAGGGTGCCCCGGGGGGAAAAGTGAGGGGTCCCGAGGGGTTGGGCCCCGTGGAGGGAGAATCGGGGGCCGGTGGAAGGACACAGCTGGCATGGCCTGGGGGTGCGGGGTTGCTTACGAGGTCCCGCACGGGGCCCCAGGGAAATGAGATGAGGGCCACTGTCACACGGAGCTATCCATCCCACAGTGTTGGGCTCCTTTGTCCCTTAAAGCCAGAAAAATCCTGTTTCTGGGGGTAGCTGTCCTGATGACATCAGTGGCTACCTCTCCGGGAATCTAACTTCATGCTAGCAGTGATTCTGGGGTTCTGTGGGGTCTTCAGCCTGTCTCTGACTGCAGCTGCTGCTGCCTTCAAGTTACTGCCCCAGAGCTGGTGAGGTTCTTCCAGAGAAGCCAAGAGGAGGGAGAAGCCTCTGCCCTTGTGAGCAAGATGCAGCATGGCAGCCCTGTTCATGCACACTGTCATCCCTGGTGTGCAATGTCAGGGCTGATTGCTCTGGCTGCTGGAGTGTATTTCGCATACTGGGTGGTGTTAATGCCCTGGTGAAGCTCAGCCTGAAATACAGAAGTAAACCAGTTGCTGCCTCCTTACCTGCCTGCCTTCTGACAGCTATCTCTATTTGTATCTGACACTCTGCAAAGCAGCCATCCCAAGCATTTTGGTTTTACTTTTTTTTTTTTTTTTTGGTGAAGCAAGTAATGGATTTAATTATCTGAGGACATTTTGTACCTTTCATTTGCTTTTCAGAGCTAGCAGCTTGTTTTTTTCTTGTGGAGAGGGCGTGTCAGTTAGATAAAGCCACGTCTTTCTATGGGACTTTAAACTTCCAAGTGTGACGTTTCTTCCAAACAGATGTAACTTGGTGTACATACCTTGCTTAAAAACACAATCTATTCATGTGGGTAGATCTGGCAACATGAAGGGTTTTCTGTCTTAGTTGTGTTTAATTATTTAAAACACAAATGTCATGCTTTTGAGCTAATGTCAAAATGTACAAGGGAGTGATTATTTTATCTGCTTTGCTCTCTGTGGATGTTTGTAGTCATGTCTGAGAAAGACAGCAGTGAAAATCTGAAAGGAGAAACCTCTTATGGAGATGAAAATGAACAGAAAGCAGAGGAACTTGGCTGCGCTGAGAGCAATGAAGAGAGAGAGCAAGAGCCTGAGCCTGAGCCTGTGCCTATGACTCGGAAAAGACCTGAACCCAAACCCCCAAGCCAGCCTGCTGCCACAGAAAAGCCTGCAGCTGAAACCCTTAAGGTAAGTTTTTGTACTAACTGTGAATGATGTGACTTCACACTTCATGGCCTTGAGCACAAAAGAATTCTGAGCATAAGCCCCACTCCTTTTCTGAAAATTTACACTGGTGCACAAAAGTTAAGCATCACAGACTGTTTGTGTTTCTCTCTTCACAGTAATACTTGCATCACTCTCTTCTGCTTTTTTTTCATTGAAGGTCTCAGATTCTCCTGCTGCAGTTCAGACAGGATGGGGGTACTGGGGTAGCTGGGGGAAATCTCTTCTCTCAACTGCATCTGCTACTGTAGCTACTGTAGGTAAGGCTCTTTCTGGTATTTGATAAATATTTTAACCATGCTTCATGTCTCAAGCTAGTGCTTTTGAGCTTGTTTCTAGAGAAGAGGATTTCTGCTATAGCAGGAATTATTGGAAAAATGTCAAGAGAATTGTTCAGGTAAAGGGAAAAACTCGTACTAAATGGTGAAGTGAGATTAAGGAGATATGCACAACCAAAACTACTTTCATGTTTTTAAGGTGTTTACATAATTTTTAGCTGTTATTTACAACTTGATTTAAAAGCTGAGATGAAACCTGAGTTCCTTATATTGGTAAGTGGACTGGATAGCAATACGTTTTAGTGCTGAGTAAACTGTATTGAACAGGAGGAATCCAGAATAATAAAACCCAATATGCAGCCCTAATCTTGTTTCTGTTCTGATTTCTACTGTATCTCATGGTTAAAGTAATTTTACTCTCTTCTTTAGGTCAAGGTATTTCAAATGTCATAGAAAAAGCAGAAACCACCCTTGGGATCCCCAGTCCTACTGATATATATTCAGAAACTAAAGATGCTACAAGAGGTCAGTTTTTATTGCATAAGAACAACACTGAAATGTTTTTTTTTAACATAATCAGCCTTACTCTGCATTTTGCATAATGAGGTTAATATCTCTGTGCTAAAATAATTGTCTATTGCTTACTTCTGTTAGCTCTGAAAAGTGGGTGGGAAAAGAATGCTGAGTCTCTCCCTGCTCTTGGCTGACACTTGGTGTCTTTTGATTTTCCCTGCTCTGCAGTGGATGGGATCTTTTGGGAGTGAGGAATTTAATTGTCTGCCTTATGATGCAGGAAGTGGGGATGCTGGTGCTGGCAGCACGGATGCAAGTGATGATGGCAGCTCCTTTCCTATTGCTGGGGCTCTTGGAGTTTTATCAACCATCTCTACTGCTGTCCAAAGCACAGTGAGTGAGTTGGGAATGCAGGAGAAAATGAGTTTAAAAGAATGGTGGTGTTTTGACCTTTCATTGAAACATCATAAGATATATTTTAAGTTTGACTTTTGTGGGATGCATGCTGAGAAACTATTTCAACCTCCAGAAAACCTTTATCCTGTGCCTTGCTTCTAACTGGTATTTTGTGTAAGTTGTCTCAAATTTTGTTAGTTCTGTATTAAATCTTGATATATAACCAAAAAGCCAAACGGTGGAGTCCGTGGTGCTTGCATTCCTGTGCATGTCACCTCTGTACTCTGTTGTCTTTGCTCATTTCCTTTAGAGTATTCAGGTAAATGCAGGGTCAGACTTGTTCCGCGAGTATTTCCACTGATTTCCACAGAACTGTCTAGAGATGAAATCCATTCTCTTCTTCAAAAACTTCTGTGAAACTAGCCCAAATTGCTTGGAAATCAGCTTGCTTCTGTGACCATGAGAAATGCGCTTCAAAGGAACCCATTACCCTTAGAAACTGTGCTTTTGTGATCTGCTGTTTTGTCAATTTGTCCATGAATCTGAAAGAGCCACAGTGGAAAGCTTGCTGCTGCTGCTTCTAAGGCTTGAATAAGAGTTAGCAACTAAAACCCACAGGGCTAGTGTTTTCTGATTGGAAGGAAGAGAACTAAATACTTTAATATGTTGAGAACCAGCTTGTTCACAAAATAAGGGTGTATTTCTCATCAGATTGGTGCAGCTGTCTGTGTGCTGTATTAAACTGTTGGATGATAGTGTGTTGTGGTTCTTTCTGTGTGTGTTTCTATGGCAATTAGGGTTGAATTTTAGTGTGACAAGAACCAATATGGCTTTTATGTGAATGTCTGGCGTAACATTGCTAATATAAATCTCCTAATGCAGTTTCTTCAGTTGTATAGCCTTCTGTGAGTTTTACATGCTGTCTATATTCACATCTGATCCCTAGGGAAAAACTGTTATTACTGGAGGTCTGGATGCATTGGAATTCATCGGGAAAAAGACAATGGATGTCATAGCTGAGGGAGACCCTGGATTCAAAAAGACAAAGGGTCTAATGAACAGAACCTCTACATTATCCCAGGTAAGGCAGTTCTGTGTTGGCTTCTCATTGATTTCTCTTATTTCTTCTTTCTTTTGCAGTCTTGTCATTAAGCAACCATTTTCATTATTGAACCAAAAGCCTCCTCCTCCCATATTCTGTACTTTCAGGTGCTTGCCTGAGTCCTGTGCTTCTCTTTTTCAGGTCTTACGAGAGGCAAAGGAGAAAGAAGAGCAGCAGACAGCTACTGAGGTTACCATGGCTACAGAGAAGAAAGCCCATTATGGGTTACTGTTTGATGAGTTTCAGGGTCTTTCGCATCTGGAGGCCTTAGAGATGCTTTCCAGAGAAAGTGAATCAAAGGTAATGGCCTTGAGCAATTTGTCCTCTATTTTGAGTTCAGCTGAGCAAGGTGAAAAAAGAATGAGAAATATATGTATATGCATGTAAAATCAGGTGCTTGAAACTTGCTATAAAATGACTGATTACACAGCTTTGCTTTGACCCCTGCATTATGATCTGGTGTTTACCTTGGGAGTGTTATATCCTGTCCTCAGCTCTTACAGCCATTTTCTTTACATAGTTAGCCTCAGTTCCTGCATGTCTTCAACAGCTTTTCACAAGTAACTCTCTCCTTATACCCACACGTTTGTTACCTTGATCTGGAGAAGAGGAGAGTATTGTAAGCACAGCAGAGGTTGTCCTATCTGGTCTTGGGGAAGGGAGAAGAGCAGATCAGCATGCAATTTCAGCAATCATTCACTTTTTTTATCGAAGAAGTTTTAATATCTCCCTAAGAATCCATTATTACCTGTCAGGGCTTCACAAATAGGTCTTTTACCCTTTCCTCTTTTCCTGTAGGGAAATACTACTTTCTCATGAACGTCAGGGTTAGATGTCTTCATGTGTGTTGTAAATCAGTGCTGCATCTTCCATCCCATTTCTTGTTGGCTTTATGTTTCTTTCTTTGGCTGTGTTGCCCTTAACTAGGTAAAGTTGGTTCTAAATGCCCTCTCTGGAGAAGAGCTGGACGCACTGAAGGAGGAAATGGAACAACTCAAAGAAGCCTTTTCTCTACCTGAACTGTTTGAAGAAGAAGAGGAAGAAAAGCAAGGCAAGAGAGCCCCAGGTTTTAGAAGAGGAAGCTGGTTCTCAATGAAATTCTCAGTGTAGAGCCAAGCAGCCCTGATCACTAGCAATGGGCATGATGCCAAAGTTATTCTTTAGCTGGATGCTTAATCCTAAAGCCGTCTGTGGCCAGGAGCATGTCAGGAGCTCTGGAAAGCTGCTGTGCATTAATTCTGTAACAGAAACAATTTCTTGCCAGAGGAGGATTAGAGTTGTTTGACTCTTGGGCAGTTTGTACAACTGACCTTGAGCCAAGATGTGAATTTAAAGAGATGCTGACCACTTTCCCTGACCACAAGGGAAAGCAGGTGAATACAGTTGTCCAACCTGTGGGATAGCAAAAAGCCTTTTTATTTATTTTTTAATTAAGAGAGTTAGACATACAGACTAAAAGACTCAGAGGTGCCTCTATAGATAAGAGCCATCTGATTCTTAAGGCTTATGTGGATTTAAATGTAAATTTCTTGCATTACTTTTACCTAAATGGCTCATCGGGGAGGGCTTACACACCTGCATTTGCTATCATTTAACGTTTAATGTATCTTTTATATTTGCATATAAATGCAAATACAGATAGATCTTGCAGCCTTCCCCCCATTGTTAACATCTGCCCTGCTGTGTATAGTTACACTCTCCAAGGTGATGCTCAAGTTAGTGCATTATAAAATGCTGCCTGTAGTAAAGTAAAAAATGGAATTACCTACAAATCTACAACTGAGAAAGCAAAAGCTAACTTTCTGGCACTGATGTCTGCACCTTTTCAGAACTTGCCTTATAAATTGTGTTTAAAAAGAAACAGGTTTGATATGTTCTTGCCTGAAGTGATAATTCAAAGAGAAATAAAGGAAACAGTTGATAGACTTGTGCAGACCAATTGTGCATTGAGGTATGGCTTATTCCTGTATCTGTCCATTGTGTGGATTCTTTAACCTTTCCTGTCTTTTAGGAGATGAAGAGTTCGCAAAACAAGTAACAGAGTTGTTTTCAGAACTGTGTATTTCCTCAAAGCCGGACAAACTGATCATGGTGAGTTATTTTCCATCTTCTAAAAGCTGGAGAGATTCCTCACAGAAACCGCTTCTCAGTCCTGCTTTGCTGGCGAAAATATCATATGTGAAGATCGTGTTTTAGATCCTTTGATAATGGTAGGCAAGAGATGAGCCTTTTCCTTTGACTTTATGGGGCAAAATCATGTTGTGTAATGTCTTTGGCTCTGAATCTGTAGATACCAGTGTGTCTTTGCCCCGTCACTGGGCAGTAATAAGTGGTAGCAAAGATAATGAGGAGCAGTAAGCCTTTCGCCACAACAGTGAAATCAACCTACAGTCATGAATTGAAGCCTTCCTTTTGGTACAAAGCAGCTGATTTTACTATGTTTAGAAGTTGGTATGAGGTAGAATTGTGTTTCCTGCCTTCATTTCCACTACCCTTCAAATCCACCAAGTGGCAGCAGCATTCTGCAGCCATACTTCTAAAGCATCTCTGTTAGTCTTGTTCTCACTGGTAAACTTCAGCACTCAGTGCTAGAGAAATGACTGCCCTCTACAAAGTCCTGAAAGTGCGAGGATCATTTGTCCTGGTTCTCAATAGCTCAGGAGTCATAGAGAGATCCAACAGTCTGTATTTTGTGGTGTGCAAGGGGGGTTCTTTCCAGTCATGAAATTCTATGGCACATCTTCATACAGGTGCAAAGATCTGCTCATGAATGGATAGCACGACTCAACAGTAGTCTTCCGAAAGAAGAAAATGAGAGTGAAGAAAACCGAGAAGTAGAATTCAGAGATGGTGACCGTGATGCTGGAGAATCAGTAGAGGTAATTGAGTAATGAAGGAAGAGAATGTCTGACCACAGGGTGTTTACCTGGCTGCTAAGTTACAGTTGTGATTCTCAGAGTTTATGGGTTTCTATTGCTGTGCAGATTCTGAAGTCTGAAAGGACAGTGTAGTGATAGGACGTTGTGTGATTCTCTTATTTTAAATAATAAAAGCTGCTAGTTTTTTTATGGTATGGGGAATCTTTTTAACTTTTGCAGGATATTCATGCGGTTGCCATAAGGAGTCTAGCTGAACTGACAGCATACTCCATCGAAATGTTTCACAAAACTGCTGCTTTGCTTCTGCACGGTGAGAAACAAGAGGTGACAGCCACAGAGAGAGCGAAGTCCCTTTCACTGTAAGTTCATCTCTTAGTAAATGGGTAGCATGTAATTACTTAGATACTGATTAAACTGTAATAATTCTTTGTGGATCCATGGGATGCAGGGTGTATTCTGCATATGTGTTCAGAGCTGCTGTCTCCCAGCAGAATTCAGCAGTCTCTTCCTTTTTCCAGCTTAAAGATGTTTCTTGCTAAGAAATAAGAAACTTTACTTGAAGTCTTTTATATAGCCAGGAATGTCTGCAGTAAGCTTGTGCTAGCTGGTAGATAAGCATTTAAAATATGACAAAGCAGTTGTGTAAAAGTGATTCTTAATTACATCTTTGTTAATAATTTAGTATGTTAGGTACGTGATATTGTAAAACTACTGCAACTAATTAGTAGAATGCTCTTGCCAATAATGTGTAACATGAGATTTTTCTTTTATGTCAGGAGATACTTGGCAAGTGCATGAAATATGCAGTACTTTCTAATTCAGAAAATGACACTTGTCAGTAAAAAAAAAGCAAGTTAGTCCTGTTCCTTCTTGAATAGACATGTCTGTCCTCTGAATGCTGTTTCGTATCTTCAGCTTTAACCATTTATTTTTCTTAATTTCTTCAGGCAGCTTCTGGATCTTCGTACACTATTTATATGCTCTATATAAATTTTCTTTTAGTTTAGCTTTATATGCATGAAAACAAGGTGTTTGTGGTTTAAAGGAATGCTAGAAGAACATTATTCTTGTAGACTGTATTTACTATATGGTTTTCCCACTCTTCTTCCACAGAATGACAATTGTGCTGTGTAAAGAACTGTCAGCTTTCTCTAAAGAGTTTACTACATGCTTAACAACTGCAGGGGTAAGTGTTACCACCATAGTTCTAAGGAAGGAGATGTAGTTAGTTGATTACAATCTTGAGATCTTCACCACACAGTGGTTTTTGTGTTTCCACGTTTATATATACCGTTTTTTGCCCCATGAACTGGTCAGCTAGGTCAGTGTCCCCCAAATTGTGGCAGCTGAATGTGTGTTGAGTGTTTGAATGCCTTTTGCTGCCTGCAGCCTGGTACAGAGTGGAGGTGGGGATCGGTGCTGACAGTACAAAGGAGATGGAAGAAATTAGGGGTTTTGATCCTGTTGTGGATTTTCCAAAACACTCAGGTGTTATTGAAGATAATGTCATTATCTCTAAATTCTTTAGTTGTCCACAGTTCATTTCAAGGTGTAAAGTGTGTATTCATATACCAGTGGTTCTGGGCATATGTGGGTTACTTTGTTGTTCTTCACATGCCACAGGGCAGGCCCTCTGCAGCTTGTGACTTGGCTTTCCTGCAGCCAAGGGAGTAGTGATGATTTTGAACTTACTGAGGATTTAGATTTATCTTGCTTGAAGAAATGTGATCAAATTTTCAGTCAGGGTAATATATGTCTGATCTCTGCAGGTTGAAGAGAAAGCAGATGTGCTTAATCCCTTAATCACTGGAGTGTTTTTGGAGGTCAGTTAAAACTTTAAGCTAATACTTAAAAAATAAATACACTGTTTTTTTTCCACTTCAATATGCTCATGCATGCCAAGTTCTCTAACCTATGATCTAAGATTCTGCTTACCTCTCTAATAACTTAAAAATTTTAATAAATGTCTGTAGATTTGCACAAGACGTGAGTAATTTAGTGCAGAGTGAGCCTTGTGTGGTCTCAGCTGGCAGTTATGCTGGATCAGAAGACACATATTAAATTTAGCAGTCTGGATTTCTGCAGTTTAAATGTCGAAAGTAAAACCTTAGACAAGCTTATAAATTAGTATGCAAGAGTCCCAATGCTTCCCAGCTGCTCCGTTGGTCTTAATGCTTGTGAACTACTGAGGTGTGGTAGGAAGTAGATGTTTCCTGATGGTGTGTTTTTCCTTCCTGCTACAACTTTTATATGCTTTACTTTGAAATAAATTCCTCTCATCCATTATCAAAAACTGTAACCTACATTTGGATTGCACTGGATCTTGTTTGGCAGTTAAAAACTGCCACTAGCTTTTTTGCCTAGTGGCATAAAGCCCCTCAAAAACTTAATATTAAGTTGATTTCTAGGATGAAGACTTAAAAATCCAAGCAGTAGGCTTCTGTTTGTATGCATTAATCAATGCTCTTTGAAATAAGTATGTCGTTAGTAAAGCTGATTGGTAGCATAATTATTCATGTGTGTATTTTGATTTTTGTTTTCTTAGGCTTCAAACAGTGCTTCATATATCCAAGATGCCTTCCAGCTATTGCTGCCTGTACTGCAGATCTCTCTTATTGAGGCTCAAACGGAACTATCACAGCAATAAAATTCCTTCTAATTAAGAACTTCTTGACCTTCCTACTTCATAGTTTCCATGCTGGAAATGATGTAATGGCTGTTATTAAAGGGAAAAAGATTAACTCTGCTGCTGCTGCAAAAATGATGATTAAGTGCAGTCTGGCAATGACGGCTCTTACAGCACATTGTGAGATGTGATTAGCATAGTCCAGGCTGGTGGACGGCATGACAGACTTAAAGTGCAGATTGTTTCTCTGTTTTCGTGGACTGTCTGTACCTTTTCACTGAAATCCCTCTGCTGTATGTGCTAATGAGCTAGGTTCTCTGGACTGTGAAGACAGTTCTGAAGAAAAGAGTAGCAGCTGGCTAGTTAAAGAGCTGGCTAAAATCATGGAGTGATTTTTAAGTCAGAGAGACATAATTAGGTTCCTGATATATCTGCATTGGTGTTGAAGTGAATATTGGATAGAAGGTGCAAGAAAAGGCAAATATTTATGATTGTGAACCTTGCAGTTCCTAGGCTGGAAAGAATAAAGCAGAGGGGATTCTTTATTGAGCCATCGCTGCTGAAGAGAAGCTCCGGCTTCCTGAAGATGTCTGTTAATGACTCAGGGATGTAGGATGGGAAATCTCACTAGGGTGCTGTTTCTCATTCTCTTGCAGACTGCTTGCTTCAGCACGAGCTGGAAAAAATGCTGATCTGGCCCTAAGAATGTGGGTATTTTCTTTATAGCAATAAATGAGAACTGGCTAAAAGGGATTGATTTGTCTTTGGGCAATTTAATGTGAGAATTTAGCAGGTCTCCTCTTTTTCAGTGCAGCCTGATGTGTCAGCCAAAGACTGCTCCCAAACTCAGATACTGCTTTTCTCTTTCTGTATAAAAACGCTGTAGTACAATGTTCCTTCTTGGAAGTTATATAAAAGTAGGGGGAGAGGAAGCAATTTGGTTCTGTTAGCGGGAGTCCCAATTTGTCTCAGAAGCTGCTCCACATATGGTACCTGTTTCTTTGTGTGGTGAAAGTTCCCAGTTCCCTGCTTTCTTTCTTTTTGCAATTTCTCTCTTTTGAGCTTGCCCATTGGGAGGGAGCAGCCTCTGTTGGAATCACAAGAGCACGAATGCACAGCTAAAATGGAACTTTAAGAAGTCCAGAATAGCTAACCAGAGGTGACGGAGTGCCACACCTGACTCTGTACTTGCTCATTGGTAACAATGATGCTCAAATCTCATTTTGAAAATCCTCTGGGTTTTAGCAGGTCTTGCACATTTCTGCTGTACTGAAGGCTTAACATTCCTCAGCTCTATTTGTGCAGTAGAGAGTATTTTTTATTATTAGAATACCTTTTGGCTAATACTCCCCTGATTTTATATATATAGAAAAATCTTCCCTTAGTCCTGTTTAAACTGATCAGATCTCTAAAGGGAGAGCCTTTTTTGCATCTTACGTAAAACAGGACTTGAAAGGAGTGTGTCTGGGATCAAAAAATGTGCACTACAGTAAATGCTATAATATTTTACTTCTTTATGTTGATAGCATTATTAAAGAACGGATTTGTTTTGACAACCATTTCAGTTAAAAGCTGTCAAGGTAGCCATGGGCTCAAATGAAATGAGAAGAACAAACTGGTGTTTTTTTCTTCTGAGTCCTGATTGTGGTTAGCAGATCAGGACTGGGAGCTGCTCTGGGATGGGTGCAGCTGGGGCTTTTCTTGTGGCAGGGTAGCATCTCACAGGAAAGAGAGCTCTGAAAGAGAGAGAAAAGAGGCTGGGGAGTGGGAGCTTCCACAGCTGAGCTCTCAATTCCTGCATAGGTGCAAAACGGCAGCTTTGCTCCAGCTGCAAAGCCAACATTTACAGAAATGTCAGAAGAAATAAAGATAACAGGTTTACAGGTTTTTTTGAAGCCGCAGCTGCTTTTCTTGCAGATAAATTCTACTGACCTGTAGTGCTTTAGCGCAGAGTGGTTTAATAATTAAAGGAAATAAGGTGATCTTTTTTTGAAGATGCAGACAGTAATTCTTTCAGTCAGATGCCCACCTGGGTTTTGTTATAGCAGCCAATAATCAAACATGTACTGGCTTTATTTGTGTGCCCTTGCAAGGACTGCAACTGATAGCCAACAAAAGCAATTCCACTCTTGCTCAAATCTTCCCACCCAAAGGATTAATCAGAATTTAGCATCCAACTGTCTGGAGGTCTTATCACCCCACCTTGGCTTGTGCTCTCTAATGAGAGCTGGTAGTAATTTGAGCACTTCTGGTACTGTTAGGGGAGGTGAGAGGTGGCTGAGAATAGATGAGAGTTAGCTAAGGTGCTGGTAGTAACTTGGAGGGGGAAAAAAAAGAGCCTTCCACAATTATTTTCTTTCCTTGGGAGAGATTCTGTTACTTGCAGCTGTAAAAGCTGCTTCCTGGCAGCTGCTGTGGAAAGGTTTAAAACGTAGAAAAGGCTCTGTCGTCTTGATGGGCTTCAGACTTGCTCTCAACCCTTGCCCAACCTGCTTCTGAGGACTCATTTTTCATTATTAAAACATACGTGTTCAGCAGCACCAAAACCTCTGACACAGGCAGGATGATTGCTTGGCCTCATTTGGAAGAAACAGCAGCTACCTTGCCACTGATGACCCTGAGCAAGGGGACAACTGTCCCAGGTCACCCACAGCACCAATTAGGTGGCCTGACTCAGAGGTAGGAAGAGGAGGAGAGCACCAGCATTTCTTCCCCAGGTGTCCACAATGGATCCTGAATAAACAAACAGAGGTCTATGATGATGTGATTTAGGCAGAGGGATTGATCTGTGGCCAAAGGCTCCTTGGCACAGGAATGAGGAACGTAATTACCCAGTACTCAGCTAATTAACATTTCCTGGGAGTGTTGTTTGTCTCTCACATCTCTGCATTTTGACAGCAGCATGGAAATGGCCATGCACTGTGTTTTGGGTGCTGGCTGGCAGATTGCCCCCCCTCCTTCATGTCCAGCAGGGTGAGAGCAGAGCCTGTGCTGTTTGAGGGCTGGGACCTGGAAGTGGCTGTAGCTGCCACCCTCCTCTGTCCTGCTGGGTGGGGGCAGCCACCCCCATGATGTAAAGTGCTGGTGTCTGCAGCCTGGCCCAATGGTCAGGGCAGTCCCCAAAAGCCCATTCTTTGTGGTGATGCTTTGTGTCTCCAGGTCCATGAGTGGTGGCAGGGCTGTCCCCTGAGTTATCTAATTGGAGGATGCTGCAGGCTTAGGTCCCTCACTTCAGAGTACCAAGAGCTAGGCTGCAGCCGGCAAGCAGTGAGCAATGAGGTCATCAGTTAAAAATAAGGTTAAGCGAGGTGTTTGTGGGTGTGGATCCTCCTAAAGTGGTGGCAGGAGCTGCTCAGTGGAGTTGGGGTTGGATGCCAACTAGTCCTGACACCAAACGGCCTCCCTGGATCTGGCCCAAGATCCCACATTGTGCTCCCTGTGCACATCTTCACTGAGATCCCATGCCATACCCCAAGATCCCAGCTGTGTCACCTGGGGATTGTGTGGGGTTGGGGACATAGTTTATCCCTAGACTGAGCACTGGATGCAGGGGGTTCCCTAAATAATTTCTATGTGAACTGATGCATCTCTGCTAGAAAGCACTGCCACTACCAACTGTAAAATCAGCAGCAACAGGGACTCTGCCAGTGGTTTTGCTGAGCTCTTCCAGGGTTTATCCACCCTTGCGGTTAAAACCCATCCCTTATTTCTGATCTAAACCAGCCAAGGGGGCTCTCTGGGGCCAGAGTGGGCGGCAGTGGAGGAAGCCTGGGGCAGACATGGCTACGTTTTTGGGACAAGTGACTTCTGTGAAGCTGCTTGCTCCCTGCATGAGTTACGCAGGGTTAGTCTCGCTCGGTGGGAGGGGGGGCTCCATGCATGCTGCAATTACTGTAAATTAAAATAAAATGACTGCAGGAGCAACTTTGTTGTAGAGTTGAACGCTTTAAATAGGGCGAATCTTGTGGGAGAGGTAATATCTTTTATTAGGTGGAGAAAACAAATTAGCTTTCAGGTACACAAGCCCTTCTTGACATTATTGTTACTGTTATTATCCCATATTGGTGCTATTAGAAATGAGGGCATTGCATTAGAGGAGAAGCACATTATGCAAGTGTTTAGACCTGCTGGTAGCTGCTCTCTGCTGACAGGTATTTGCTTAATGATATGTTGGAGTGAAAGCCAGCAGCAAGGACAAGCACTGGAGGGGGCTGGGAGCATTGAGCTCTGCATGGTCTGGCCTTGCCTAGACCTCCTGCAGTTGCCTGATGCCTCCCACCAAAGTGGGAACAAGGACCTTCTGGAGGTTCCTCTCACTGTGGATTTAAGGCCACTCCTAAATTGCTTCTTCTCTGCTTCCAGCGGGGTCCTGGCTATAACACGTTCCCAGACTGAGTCCCTAGTGCCCTCCCTGGTCCCAGGGCTGGTCTCTGCAGATGTCTGAAGCCTCCAGAGCTGCCCTGGCTTGCTTGCAAGGGGTCAGGAGGTCTTTCTGCTCCTGCCCGTGCTGGAGGCGATGCCTCTTGTGGGTATGAATGTGACCAGTCATGTTCCCAGTGTCATGCGCTGTCTACGGTGGGTGGCAGAGCCAGTTTTTCTGCTCTGAAAGTGGGACTGGGGAGGAGACCAAACCACTCAAATACCCACATCCAGGGTAGCTGCCAGAGAGCATCGAGGAAGCCACTTGCCTTTTTCAGCTTCAGGTAGGCACTCTCCTGTCTCCCTCCTGCTATTGAGGAGATTGACAGACTCGCTTATCCATTTTAGAGGCTGGAGAACTAGAGTGGGAGGGAAGGGTGAAGCAGAGGGTGCAGCAGGAACATCCCCAGGATGGTTCATGCACCATACGGTCTTAGAGATGGGGACCAGGCATCATGCCTGAGCCTCACAATGAGGGATTTCAGTCCCCTGGGTGAGATGGGAGTGGGCGCAAACACCGTGACCTGCAAGCCCATTGTGTCTGGGGGCCTCCTGGGCTGTTATTCATGGTTTGCTTCGTTAGCCAGAGCTCCATTCCATGTGCACCTTACGTTTTGCTTGGCCATGGAGAGCAATTGCATTTTACCAGTGGGGACCACAGAGCCAGTTGCTAGATTTTGTCAGTTTTGCTGCCTAGGCTTTTGGTAACAAGCTCATCTGGGATGGGAAGACCTATCTGCATGGAATGAGGCTCTGAAGGAACAGGCAGAACTGGATCTGCTGCTCTAGGATGAGAAAAAGAGCTGAGCCTTGGCAACCATCATCTGAGCCACCAGCCACAGTGGGGGCTACATAGAGTACTGGGTGGCACCCCAGGACAGGAAGGTAGCAGAGCCCTTGGGCAGGGGAACCCACCAGATCTCTTGGAAATTGGCTGGAATGGTGCCCAGGGACAGAGTTACTGGTGTGGTGGGGAATTAAAGGGTTGTAACCACCCCCAGTGGCATTTTTTTAGCATGTTGTTGGGGCAGCACTATCCCTTCTCAGCCCTGGCTGCTGGGCTTTGGTCTGGTTGCCTGTCTCGAAGTGCACAGCTTGAGGTCAACCTCTGTGCACCTGTGTACCTCGTGCCTTTCCTATCTGATCACTCCCTGGCAATGAAGGCACTAGGCAGGGGCATTCCTTGCACATCTGGGGGCTTGGCACATGCCACGGGAGCTGCAGAGTAGCTTTGGTGTGCAGTATTTGGGGTCTGGGTATCAGCTATGCCTTCTCCTGCACATTCCCAGGTACTGCTTTTTCTTTTGTTAAAGTTTGATTATTTGTAATGATTTTAGATTAAAATGTAATTATTTTCAATTAGTAGTTGCACTTCTTAATTACAGAGATGGATTAGATTACTGTTCGTTATTAATTAGATTTTAACTTTGCACTGATTATGCCTCTTATCAGCCATCTCCCACACTCCTGACCTCCCTGTCTAACCTGCCTCTCCCCCAGTGCTTCCCGCTTCCCTGCAGCATCCTGGGAATTTTAAAACCCGTCCGGAAAATACAAATCAATGTTACTGGCTCAGAGGCCAACTGGCTCTTTTAAAAGCCCAAATACTAACCAGATGATGTCATTTTGTGGCTGGAAAAACATTAAAGGAAAGCATTAATATCCTGCCTCCCTCCATCAGTGGCTGGAAGAGAAACTGTTTCCTAATCACCTCCTGCAGGAGGGGAACGACTGCTCTTCCCTGCTCATCCCTCACCCCTGCTGTCTCCCTCTGCCTTGTTTTGCTGTTTCTGTACTAGAGGGAGGGTTTGACCTGCCTGCGCTATTTCATGGACTTTTTGTTTGGTCCTGCTGGTTTAAAAGCAACTCTTCTCTCTTCTCTTCTCTTCTCTTCTCTTCTCTTCTCTTCTCTTCTCTTCTCTTCTCTTCTCTTCTCTTCTCTTCTCTTCTCTTCTCTTCTCTTCTCTTCTCTTCTCTTCTCTTCTCTTCTCTTCTCTTCTCTTCTCTTCTCTTCTCTTCTCTTCTCTTCTCTTCTCTTCTCTTCTCTTCTCTTCTCTTCTCTTCTCTTCTCTTCTCTTCTCTTCTCTTCTCTTCTCTTCTCTTCTCTTCTTCCTCTCTTCTTCTTCTTCTTCTCCTCTTCTTCTCTTCTTCTTCTCCTCTTCTTCTTCTCCTCTTCTTCTTCTCCTCTTCTTCTTCTCTCCTCTCTCTCACCTTTCAGACACCTGATCAATGTTCAAAGTTTTCTTGCTCCTGCTTTCTCTGCTGTTCACCTCTGTCTCCCTTCCTCCCAGTCATCCTGTGCCAGGGGGAGGTCTCTTTTCTGCTGAGGCTTTCAGGAGCCCCAACACCTGCTCTCTGTTGGTTCATCCTCATTTAATTTTAAATATTTCTGTAGTTTGCTCCTGGGGTGTTTAAGGCATCTCCCTGCACATTCACCTTGAGATTTCTCTGCCTCTGTCACTCTCCCCTTGCTGCTTCCCTGGGTGAAGGACACTGCGAGCTGCCTGGCTGTGTGCAAGGTCTGGTCCTAGGCTGGTTTTTTTGGAGACCACAGGCTGCTTTACCCCTTTCCCTGTTGTTATGAGGAGTAGGAAGTGCTCAGGGCCTATTCTCCAACAGAGAAGAGAACCGCAAATGGTGGGATCCATGGAGGTGTTTTCCTCCCTGAAAAGCTCACCTTACTCTGCTCTCCAGTTGCTCCTTCAGGTTTTCTCTGTGCCCTAGGTGTGACAGTCCTGTGCTCCAGAGCTTTTTGGCTTCAGTGAAATGTCGACAATCCTGAAATGTGAGTGTTTGGTGTGAACCCAGGGGACCTGCTGGGTTTGCGAGTGCTGGATGCGGCATGCTAGCAATGAACCTCCCTCTGTGCCCTTTTGTAGGGTTTGGACGGGAAGATAAGGAAAGAGAGGAAAAGGACAAGGGAGAAGAGAAGGAAGTAGAGGAGAAGGAAAAGACTGAAGGAGAAAAAGAGAAGAAGAAGAAAGAGGAAGAGGAAAAGGTAGGGAAATGACAGTTTTCTGCAGGTCAGCTGGTGAACTATTTACCAAAGGGTTTCCAGCCCCAAATATCCCAACGTGGTGCCTAGGGTGAGCTCAACACCTCTCTTTGCCCCTGCAGGGAGATGGAGAAGAGGAGAGGAGGAGCAGCAGCTCTGACAGCAACTCGGAGGAGGTAACCCCATCACCATCTCCGTGCTGGGTCCTGGCTGCCCCACTGAGCACCAGCCCTGTGGCGTTTGCACCTACAACCCCTTGTGTGGGTGCTGGCTGTGGGGGTGATGGAATACCCAGAGGTACCAGGGGATGGGCCACAAAACACTCAGCACTCTCTACACCTGCTGTCACTTTTCTTTTTGTTCCTGCCTTAGGACCGTGGCAGTGACAAGGATGATGAAGCAGACAAGGATTAGCCTTTCCAAGCCGGAGCGACAGCGCGTGCCCTGCACACACTGGGGAGGTGGGGATGCAAACAGCAGCATGTGCTGGAGGGCACCTTGGCCACTTTTAGCCAAATAAAGGTATTTGTGGGCTCCAAAGAGAAATGCTGATTATTCATCCAGTCTTGCTGCCTCCCCAGTCCCTCCTGAAAATAATCAAAGAAAGGCAATAGGTGGGGAGCTGGGATTTGGGTGAGCGCAGGGAGGCTTTGTTCATGACCATGAAAGAACCTGGGGAGAAATCCAAGGGCTCTGGCTGCCTGGCTCTGCATAGTCCTCCAAAATTAGGCAGGACTGACATCCTCCGTGTCCCCTCCGTGCCACATGCAATGGGAATGAGCCACCTGAATGGGGACAGATGGGTTGTGCAAGCTGTTACATGACTGTCATTTCAAATTCATCACAAACAGTTTATGAACATTTATCCAACGCATCGAAAGCAGTTACGGAGGGACACCCCGTGTTTCTGCAGTGCTGCCCCCAGCGCGGGGGCTGAGCGTGTGCAGCGCCGGGAAAAAAAGGAGGAGGGGGAAAAAAAAAAAAAAAAAAGGCAAGAAAATTGGGAAAAACGAGCTGTCATCGCCATCTACCGGGGATGGGACGTGTGGCAGCGGGTCCCTGAGTTTCATAACCGCTCGGATGTTTTGTAAGGCCCCCGCAACAAGGATCTCACCGGGGTCCCAGGTGCCTGCGGGTCCCACTCTGCAGCCCAAGGGACCTGGTGGAGCCCCCCGAGCAGTGCGAGCACCCCCAGCCACCGCTGCTGCTCCTGGTACCTGGCCAAGCCCAGAGGTCTTACCCTCAATCAAAATTTCAATGCAAACTTGAGCACGAGCTCTCCCAGCTGCATCGCTGCCTTTGATTTGTTTTCCTTGAGGAGTCTATTTTTAAAGGTGTTTTCCCCGAGTAATGCAGATTTTGGACAAACTTGAGTTTAAGAGTCAACAGAAACCACAGAACGTGGCTTTAGATGTTGTTTTCATGGAACAAAGGCAGATGGTTCTTTTATAATCACAACAAACAGCAAGAAAGATGCTGGGGAATGTTGTCTTAATTATCCGGCACAAAGATTAAAGGGAAAACACAAAGATGGGGAAAAATAAACAACCCCAAAAGGTAAACTAGATTTCAAAGCGCTTCAGCAGGGAAAGGCTGAGTATGTGCAGTATTGCTCTGTGAACAAGGGCACCTTAATGTAAAATAACCCTGTCTGGGGTTATTTTCCATATTTTACTTTTCCTTCTGTGCAAATATGCAGGACTCTTGCACAAGACACAAGCTACTTCCAAACAGTATGTGGTGTGTGGCATTTTACAGTCCCCTCTGGCCACACTCCCACAGGATAGGAATCTCTTGGAATAAATTCTCTGCATCTGGACGTGAAAAAAGGGAGGTCCTGCTTTTGCTTTTTAAGTTCAGGGTTGGAAACTTTTCAAGTATGCTGTATCAGGCTCTATTTTCTGGGGTCAAGCGTGCCTGTAGATGCTCAGCAGGAGCTGAGAGGTGTTGTATCTCACTGGAGTGAGACTCTGCTTTTCAGTTGATGACAGATATCTCACCTAACAAGCTAAAAGCCACAAAATTGTTCTCTGCACCTTATGTCCAAGCTTCCAAAGTGGTTGAAGTTTGCAAGTGGCTGCCTGCAGCTGCCCTCATCAATGTGTTCTTATAATCCCAGCACCTTCGTGTTCTCAGAGCCAGCATGGGTACACCCTGTGCTACCGGGTGATGGAGAGAGCTGAGCAAGGTGAAGTTTACTGTTTGTAGTTTGTGTTTTATGGTCACTGCTTCAGCCCACTGTGCTAAGCTCTGTGCAAACACAACATGTGCAGCCAGATCCCAGTGGCACAAGAGGAAAAAGCAAAACACACCCAAGGACCAGCTGTGTGAGCATCCAGGCGTCTCCTCCAGTGGCTGAGATTCTCTGTCCTGCCTTCGGCATCTTGCCCTGCACGTAGCTCTCTCCTCGCTGTGCCCCTGTGCTGCCATGATTTGAGTCAGTCAGGTTTCCTCAGAAATTGCAGTGGAGAAAACCATTTAAAATTATCTGGCATCCCTAAGTCCTCATTGCATCTCAGCCCTGGCTTGAAGCCAGGTGACATGAACAGGCATATAGCACGAGCACTTGCATCAGCCACACGGATTAGGGCTCTAAGAACACTTGGTGAGGAAGCATAAAGCAGGTGGAACATTTGGGTTTTGGGGATGCTGGGGAACTTTGGCCACAGGGGTAGAGCGGCTGTTCTGTGGGACACATCCCCCAGCACGACTTTTGTGTGCTGAGGTGGGTGTTTGCTTACAGACGTGCCAGTCAGCAGCATCCCAAGCACTGCTGGGCATGAGGTCTGACTTCATCGGGATGTTTATCCACCTCATTTGCTTGCAGCATCTGCAATGTTCAGCTTGGGGCTCCTTGGAGCTGACGTGCCTTCAGCCAGCTGGGAGGAGAGCACAGACAGAGCCTTGTCGAATGCCCATCGTGTCAGGCTCTGGAGGGGTGGAGTAGGAAAAGTTCAGCAAGAGAAACTGGCAGCTGTGGAATTACTTAAGCAAGTCTTGTTTACACACATTTACTCCTCTTTATATAATAACCTCAGCTGGTACTCGGGGAGCAGGAGGGGTTGTGCTGCCCCTTGGTCACAACGTCTGGGGGTATCTGTGTGGCATGCAGCCTTCTTAGCAGCACAGATGCCAAGAGGGCTTAGGTGTTGAGAAAGAATTGATTTCCATACTATTTCATGCTGAGCTGCCTGCAAAGGAAAGCCTTTTTATATAAATGCCAACAATTTCAGAACAGAAAGGTTGGCCTTTTATTTTCTGATGAAATTTTTCATCTTGCATCTAAGGGCTTTATATAATAAAGTGTCCTATTAGGGAAACAACCCTCTCTAAAGCAGAGATCAAAAATAAATCTTTCTTCTGTTCCCAAGTGACTTTCAAGCTGCTTTTTCATTCCACAAAAAAATGGAAACAGTTAGAAATCCTGACTTTCCCAGGAAAGCTGATTCCTGCAGGCCTGCTTATGATCTGCTAATCTCTGCAGAGCGCCAGGCAGAGGTTTCCTGTGAAACAACTCTTCTATTTTTGTGCTGAATAATAAGAAAAGTAAAGACCAAGAAGAACTTGAGTCTTGCAAGTGAAGGGTGTTTTGGAAGGTCAAATCTCTGCTTCTGCTCCTGCTCCCTCCATAGTGCTTAAATTCATTCCTCTCTGGGCTGCATCCTTCTGCATCTTGTCCTCTTAGTTTGAAAATATACGAATTAAGACTTTTTGCTATGTTAACTAGCAGCTAAAAGTTATAGTAGAGCTTTATTTACTGAAGTGCTTGGGATTCATTTTCATAAAAATGACTCTAAGGATACACAACTTTCAGAGCACCCTTCTTTCACCTGCAAATCCTTCTGGGACTCTTGGATTTGCTCTTGACTCCTGTAATACAGTGCTAAAACCTACACAGAAATGGCACTAGGCTTCTTGTGAAGGAAAACCTGCAATTTGCTCTGGCAGATCCACCAGGACAAGTTTCTGGGTAACAGATCTTCCACTGAGTACTAACAACCTGACCTCTTTAAAAGCCGTGACGTTTGTGCGTTATGAAAGGGCAGTGACTCACCCAAACACGATTCACCTGCTGTCCAAAGTGCAGCAAGAGGTGGAGGTGAAGCAGCTCATGGGAAAAAAAAAAAAAAAGGCACAGCAAGAAATACTCATCTGCTCCCCAGGCAGAAAGCTTTACTCTGGCCACCGCAGCTGCAGCCAGCAAGGGAGCCCACAAGTAGCTATTTATAATTGCGGTAGAGAATTGCTCACCCTGCCTGAAATTCAGCCCAATAACTGTATTTAGGGCTTCACATCATCTGACTCTGGGGGAGGGGGGCTGTAAGAGGACCCTGAGCAGCCCCCTCCTCTTGTCTCCAAGGTTCCTCGTTCTCCTCCACAGTCAGACATGGGACTTAGCTGGAATTTGAGCCACTGGCTTTGCAAGAGCTCTTTTGCCCTTACAAAGAAGGACATTGAATTATCAGGCTGGTGGTTGTGGAGATGCTGGATAAAAGATAAAAGACCAGGGCAGAGGATGAAGGTACACACAAAAGCTAACCTGCAAAAACACCTGTACAGGAGCCAACACAAAGAGCAGAGAGAGGGGGAAAGATCTGCAGTTCCCTAGAGAGTTCAGCCAGGGTAAGCACTCGCCCAGCAGCTCTTGGCTACTGCGAAGGAGTATTCATGGAGAGGACAGTCAGCTTGCCCATGCTCGCCTGCACCATCGCTCTGCAGTGCCCGACGACACTGCTGGCACCAGCAGATTCACTTCCAGCCAGCGTCCTGGTGAAGGGGAGCTGGGCTCCTCCACCAGTTAGCACCCTTCTGTCACCCATTAGGATACTGGATGAATGGGACGAGCTGGACCCTGGACTGGACCTGACCAGGGCAGGATCAAGGCATCTCTGCAGACCAGGCTGTGCCACATGCAGAGCCCCCACCCACTGCCACTCGCATCCTCCTTTGGCAAAGTGAACAGGAAGCACTCGGTCCCTGCCAGCCCTGCTGGCATCTTTGCCAGGGGGTGGGAACTAAACAGGAAAAGTAAAAAAAGGAAGAAATTAGGGAGACGTCACGTACTCACTGCTTGAAAAGAAGCCCAGGCCGCACAGGGTGGTGAATGAGCAGGGCAGGGCAGCCTGGCAGTTCTTTGAGCCGCAGTGATGGGTCACCATGGTGTCACCCCCAGCCACATGTCCCAGGTGAGGCACATGGACACACAGCAGCTAATGAAGCCAGTAACTTTTATCTGGCCCCTTATTAATAACTGGTTACAAATCAGCCTTCCCTATCCACAAGACAAAGTGTGTGATGTGACCTCCAGGTCCGAACTGCTAGGATGCAGCTCCCTGTGCACACTAATCCCCTCGGAAGTGTGGATCTTGCTGCAATAAGCTTGGAGAGTGAGTTTCTTCTGGGTTTTCCTCCTGTGATCACTTGGTTACGTTATTCTGCCTTTACACACCCTAGGATTAGGTGGTACTAAATGAGCCATGCTGACTTAGGGCCCCTCCATGGGATTTCCTCCAGACAGAGGATTTTCAGCTGCCCTTGAATCATCAATGAAACAATTGCAACTCATCAAGCTAAGCCAGCAGCACCCTGCACCGCAGACCAAGGTCTTAGCATTTATCCTAGGGCTTCCTGCTCAGATAATAGGGACAATTCTGACCTGGCTTTTAGCAGTAGTTCTTTCTCAGGAGACATGACCAGCCATGGAAAAGGACATCTCAATGCATTTTATGTGGGCCTTGCTTCCAAGAATAAGTGAAAATGTCTTACCAACATCTTTGCCAAGATGTTTGGCCCACGAGCGTAAAATGACCCAGACACAGATCTGGGCTGTCCCCTTGTGACTCTCCATTTCCCAGGAGTTCAGGCACAAGCCCAGTTACATGAGCAATGAGGTAACATTACATCTCAGCTCTGTGTCCTGCCAATCCACATGATAGCCAATTCATTTCTCTAGGAATGATGATACCTCAGGCAAAGCTGGATGACTCAGATGGGAAAATATTAACGCTTTTCTTCAAAGAAAATATTGAAGTTTTCTTTAATTCTCCAATCCTGTTTACTTGCGATCCTCCTTACTGAGAGAGTGAGGGCCTCTCTGAGCTCTCAAGCAGCAGAGTTTCAGGATCCAGGAACAAGACCATGTAATTTAGATGATTGCTCCCTGCCCAACCCTAGTCAACAGGCAGACCTAGAATACCAAACATTAAGGAGCAGTGTGGCAATCTACTTGCCTCTGCCCAAGAGAAAACCAGGCATGGAGCAGCTCCCCTTATTGCATACAGAGATCTGAAAGAAAAGGTGCTTGTTATAAATGACGAGCCCCGGCTGCTGTGAAATCTCCCACATCACCTGCTTCCACTTCCTTTTGCTTCACTTCTTAGGACTCGGTTTTAACTGCATGTGGCAAATGGAGAAACCTGGTCTTTGAATGATATCCCAGACCTAGAAATATTCTGATGCAAAGACAGCAAAAATCCTAGCAAGGTGATGTATTTGTTCACAGGCTGGGAAGGGTATGATGCAAATAACACCCTGCATATTATTTGCAAGCACTGAGGTGTAAATAACTTCTTAGGGCAACTCTCAAGGTTTGCAGACAAGCTAGGATCCATGCACAGTGATGCTGAAAGGGTGCTGCAAAGCATGCGGGCAGGAGTGGTTCTGCACAGAAGCTGAGGCTGGATTTGGCCCTGGTTCTTTGGCCAATCAACCAAGCAGAAAAAAAACCCCAAAACCATACCAAAACAGGTCCTGATCCTGTGCAGGCTGCACCAGCTCTTACACACTTGTGCCACAGCAGCCCTGCACGACCCTTGCTAATGGCAACACTCCTGTTCCTCAGCTGGGATGCTGACTTTTTCCTCCTTCCCATGCTTTTGAAACAGGGAGACTAATTTTACCTCTGTGTAACAGGACTTTCAGGTCTGACGGTGATAGACTCACCTGTGAAGGAGGAGGTTGGTGGGCAGAGTGGAGGCAGCTGTGTGTAAAAGGAGTCATGGCATTCCTAGTTCATGTTGCTGTTTAGCAAGTGCTTACGGTGCCTTTGAAGACACCTTTAGGAACACACGGGTCTCCCCTCTGCATGAAAAAGGCACCGCTGAGAAGGTGCTGTCACCTCTGAGCTACTCCTTAATCCCTAACATGTTAAAATCAAATTTCAACAGTTGAAACAAACACAGCAAACATAGCTGGTGTGAAATCCCCGATCCTCACATCACATCACCCTATCAATGATCTGGACCATGCTAGTGAGGCTCTACTCAAGCTGAAGCACGAGCAGCGCACATGGCTGGGAGCCAGAGGAGGAGGAGCTGTATTTTCCTGCAGCAACGCCTGGAACTCCTCACCTTGCACTGACCCTGAGCTGTTTCCCACCTTTAAAGTGAAAAAAAAAAAAAATTCTAAAATAAATCCTATCATGCTTTGCAAATGGGTACTTGATGCACCCCAGCCTCAGCAGCCCTCGCTGCTCTGGAGCACCACAACAGCCTGCACCCCATTCCCATTCTGGAAAGCCCCAGCTAGCTCAGGTACACCACAGCGTGTGCTGCTCCCAAGGACCCCAGGTATCCCGTGCCCCAGCTACTCTAGAGCATCACACCCTCCTGACTCCATCCCAGAGCACCCCGAGACCCTCAGGACTTGTGCTCCAGCCCTGCTCTGCGGCATCCCAGATACCCCGGGCAGCCCGCACCTCGGGATGGCTCCAAAGAGCCCTGGCCCCACTTCAGAGAACCCCATAACATCCCCCAGCACCTTGCACCCCGTCTCTGCTTCTTCAGAGTGTCCCAGATTCCCCTGGGGACCAAGCACCCCACTGGTTCCCGAGGGCTCTCCAGCACTGCCTGCACGGCTTCACACTCGAGTGCCCCGACTTGCACCCCGCATCCTGGCTATTCCAGAGCCCCTCAGCAACCCCGTGTCCCAACTCCTGGGGGTTTGCACCGGAGCCCCCCAACACCTCTGCACCCCAGCTCTGGGGAACCAGCATGGGAGCCCCCAACATCCCTGCATCCCTGCTCCTGGGGGTTGGCACCACAGCCCCCAACATCCCTGCCCCCCAGCTCTGAGGGATCAGCACGGGAGCCCCCATCACCTCTACACCCCAGCTCTGAGGGATCAGCACCAGACCCCCATCACCTGCGCCCCCCAGCTCTGGGGGGATCAGCACCAGACCCCCCGTCACCTGCGCCCCCCAGCTCTGAGGGATCAGCACCAGACTCCCATCACCTGCGCCCCCCGGCTCTAGGGGATCAGCACCAGACCCCCCGTCACCTGCGCCCCCCAGCTCTGGGGGGATCAGCACCAGACCCCCCGTCACCTGCGCCCCCCGGCTCGGGGGGATCAGCACCAGACCCCCCGTCACCTGCGCTCCCCCGCTCTGGGGGATCAGCACCAGACCCCCCGTCACCTGTGCCCCCCGGCTCTAGGGGATCAGCACCAGACCCCCCGTCACCTGCGCCCCCCGGCTCTAGGCGATCAGCACCAGACCCCCCGTCACCTGCGCCCCCCGGCTCTGGGGGATCAGCACCAGACCCCCCGTCACCTGCGCCCCCCGGCTCTAGGGGATCAGCACCAGACCCCCCGTCACCTGCGCCCCCCGGCTCTAGGGGATCAGCACCAGACCCCCCGTCACCTGCGCCCCCCGGCTCTGGGGGATCAGCACCAGACCCCCCGTCACCTGCGCCCCCCAGCTCCGGGGTGGTCCCCGAGCCGCCGCTCAGCCTCCCGGCGGGTCCCACACCGGGTACCCCCTCCCCGGTCCCGCCGGCTCCGTTACGAAACGCGGCCGGGGCGGAGCGGGGAGGGGCGGCGGCGGCAGCCAATGGTGTCCCCGGCAGCTCCCGGTCCGGCTCGGGGGTCGGTGCCCCGGGACGCGGCGCGGCGGGGCCGCGGGGAGGATGGGCTGAGGCGCGGCCGGGGATGCGCGGGGGGTGCGGGCGGCACCTGCAGCCTCCGCCATGAGCCGCGGTCCCCGCAGCCCTCCCTCCGCACCCCCGCAGCCCCTCAGCCCCGGCTGGGACGTGCTGCGCTGCCCCTCCTGCCTCCTCCTGCTCTGGGAGCCGGTGACCGTGTCGTGCGGTCACTCGTTCTGCAAGCCGTGCCTCGGGGGGGCCGTGCCCTCCCGCTGCCCGCTGTGCCACGAGGGGCTGGGGCTGCCGGGGGTCGGGGCGCCGAGGTGCAACGTGGTGCTGTGCGGCCTCCTGGAGAAATGCCTGCGGCCGGAGAGCCGCCTGGCCGGGCTGGTGACCCGCGTCCGAGCCTGTGTCACCCGCGGGGACGTGCGGGAGGCGCTGAGGATGGCTCAGAAAGGGGTCGAGCTGGGTAAGCATCGCCGAGGGGGCCGGGGGGTCGGGGGCTGCGGGCGCTGAGCCGGGAGGAGGGTGCTCCGGCTGCGCCCGTGGAGCAGATGGGGACAGATGCTTTGTCCCTCTGGAGCTGGAAGACGTGGGAAGGGAGAGCTGGTGGGGATGGAGAGGGGGATGCAGCTGCCGGGCGTTTCTCCCGTGTCCATAGGTGTCCCGGGGTGCTCATCCCGGGTGCCAGGGCAGAGCTCCCAGCCCTTGTCCCGCTGGCAAGTGGCTGGGGGGGAAAGAGCTGCAAGCAGCTTCTTGCGTTTTGCTGCCCAGCGATATTTCAGGGTCAAGGAAGAGCTTTGCCCGGGGTAGTGGGGGGAGGAACATTATGTAAAGTGGCTGGGACTTTTCCAGTCTGGGACAGACGTGTCCTCACCCCGAGAGCCTGGCCAGGACACAGCACTGGCTGAGCTCCTGTGCCAGCCCCACTGTTCACCCCCCAGCCTCCTCCTGCAACCAACTCCAGCAAAACATTTACCTGCAGGGTCAGGATCGGGCCCAGGGAGTGGGGGGCGGGGGGTGAGCTGCTTTAATATGTGGCTGTAAGTGGATTTCTTGGAAAGTAATGCTTAAATAAAAGGGGTTATACAATGTGTCTGGAGCAGGGGGTTGGGACAGCAAAGGCAGAAGGTCCTTTCTCCACTGGCGTTTCTATGACAGCAGTCAGCTCTCCTCCCGCCGTGCAGACACTTATTCATCGCCCGCTGAGAGACAAGTGCCAGAGGTTCAGAGTATGCCTGGAACCAAAGGGCTGAGCGGCCCGGCTGATTCTGATGTTGGCAGCAAAAAGCAGGTCCCTTTATGCAACCTCCAGAGGCATCCACCTCATGCCTGTCCTTCAAATTCACACGCACAGTTCTCTAGTTCTCTTTTCCTTATTGCCAGGCTGTTGCCTGATTGCGGTGTATGGTTATGTATCTCTCTTTAAAAAGCCTCTGCTGAGTATGAAGAAGAAACATCGCAAGCTCTGTCCTCGGGCTTCCCCGCGTGCTCCATTCCCTGAAGGACTGGGGAAATCTGGCTTAGGACAACGAGGAAATTGCAGTCACAGCTGCAGCTCCCATAAAGCTGCTCTTGCTGGTGCTACTTGGGCTCAGCCACTTGGGTGGTGCTTTTGGGACGTGTTTTCCAACTCCAGCAGCCTACACCCCGCTTTCAGGCTGCACAACTTCTTGAAGGCTCCCCTTCACTTTCAAACATAACTGCAGATAAATGTTCAACCCAGGAGAATGTTTTTCTTTTTTTTTTTTTTTGTGGTTCATTGTCATGCTGTGGGCCAGTTCGCAATGCCTCGCTTATCCCAGCCTGCAGAGCAGCTCTCTTTGCTTGGGAGAAAATAGATTGTCAACTTTTTATCGTCTGTTTTTCAGGTGAACAAAAAAAATGCGCTGTAATGTGTAACACAGGAGGTCTCCTGATGTGTCTGGAGCTGAGAGGCTGGGGAGCACTATCAGTCACTCATCAGCTGCTAGTGCTGCCAGCTGGCTCACGTCCCTAATGTCTAATGATATCATAGATCAAAAATAGTTGCAGCAGAAGTGGAATGCAGAATTCATAGCCCCATTTTACACATCTTATTTTCACCAAATGATTCGCTTTATTACCAGGCTGTGCAAATGTTTGAATGGATTTGCCCACATGGAAAATAATCTTCTGGACTTTGTACTCTTTTGTTCATCTCTACCTGTCATTAGGTCTGTAATATTTCGTCTCTGGATTCGTGCTTGCGGGACAGGGTACTGAGCAGCAAGTTACCACGTTTCCCGACTAGAATCCTAAGGTTCCAGCTAACATTATAAATGAAAATAAGCTCTGAGGGATCAGGTGTTGCTCTGCTGAACGGCTCAGCATGGCCAGTAAAGCCATGGCTAGAGCGGCTGGTCCCCAGCCCTTAGCAGCTGTCTGGTGATGCTCGGTGCTGGGGTGGAATGCAGGACTGGGTGCATAGAGTCGTTGCCTTAGCTGGAAAGTCAGCACAGTACTGGATGTAGGTCACCTCCACAGCAAACTGTGATATAATGGGGTGGGTCTGGGAATCAAACCCACAAACATTACCACACCTGGTTACCCCATGAATGTAGGCTTTTGGGGTGCTGCATGCATGTACAGGTGGCCAAGAATTCCAATGGCATCTTGGCTTGTATCAGAAACGGCGTAACCAGCAGGTCCAGGGAGGTTATTCTCCCCCTGTACTCGGCACTGGTGAGACCGCACCTCGAATCCTGTGTTCAGTTCTGGGCCCCTCACCACAAGAAGGATGTTGAGGCTCTGGAGTGAGTCCAGAGAAGAGCAACAAAGCTGGTGAAGGGGCTGGAGAACAAATCTTATGAGGAGCAACTGGGAGAGCTGGGGTAGTTTAGCCTGGAGAAGAGGAGGCTGGGGGAGACCTCTACAACTGCCTCTTCTCCCAAGTGACAGGGGACACAATGAGAGGGAATGGCCTCAAGCTCCGCCAGGGGAGATTTAGGCTTGAGATTAGGAAAAAGTTCTTAACTGAGAGGGTGGTTAGGCATTGGAACGGTCTGCTAAGGGAGGTGGTTGAGTCACCGTCCCTGGAGGTGTTTAAGGTTAGGGTGGATGAGGTACTTAGGAGCATGATTTAGGTGGGAATGGTTGGACTCGAAGATCCAGTGGGTCTCTTCCAACCTGGTTATTCTGTGATACTCCCCTGACTCCTCCACCCCAGTTCCCCTGCTGGTAGGAAGGAAGGGCTTTCTGGAGTTTCTCTGCAACCTGTTATTTAGGAGCAGGCAGGAGTATGCGGGGTACCCTGCACCATGCTGTTCGGGGTGTCATAGCCAGCAGTGTCCGCAGGAGCTGTGTCCCTGCCGCTATTGAGATCCTATCAGTGACCTCTCCCTGATGAGGAACTGGATGCCAAATTCTCTTCCTCTGTTTGGGACATCTCAGCCTTTTCTCATGCTTGGAAACCCTGACTCACGTGATGGGTGCAGACCCTTGCAGTGCCCCTGGTTTTTCCCTCTGCCTTGGGAGAGCAGCAGCAGCCGGGCAGGTCCAGGAGGTTCTGATGTTTTGGGATCACAGGTCTCTGCAGCTGCAGGCTTGTTTGGTAATGTGCTTTTGTGGCTTTGCTAGATGAATCACATCACAGAGCCTCCCGTGGCAACAGCCTCAGTAGGGAGTAAGTGTATGGTACAGCCTTTTTGCTGCATCCCAAAAGGATGGATGATTGCTCAGATCCCAGTGTGACTGAGTCCCAAGGCCATGGTGGGTGCCCTTAGCTGAGGGTGTTTGGGGTAGATGGAGGAAAATGAAGGAAAGAGCTTCAAAGAGTTTAAAAGTAGATGTTTAGGGGAAATAAATTCCTCACTGAGACTTATGAGGCCAGTGACTCTTGCCAAAGAAGAGCTCAGGAGCTGGGTGCTCAGTGTGAGGCAGCAGCTGTCCCACCACCGTGGCATCTCCCTGGCATTATCCAGCTTCACTGCCTCACCGGGCATGGACTCATCGCACAAGTAACAACATTTCTCTTTCCAGCCCCGGATGCCAGCTCCCTTCGGCTGTGCCGGGCAGAGGTATTTGTGGCTCTGGGTCAGCACTCACAGGCGCTGGAGGACCTGGATATTGTGTGCAGGGCTGAGCCTGGAGAGCTTGAGGTGAGTGGAAGGAGGGTCCCAGCAGCTGGCTGCACTTGGAGCCCAGACTTACTGTACTGGAGCAGTTCCACGTTTTCCTAAATTATGTAGCCATTGGATTCATCTGCCTCAGAAAGACAGTTGCCAACCCCACTGAGTTGCAAGTCCAGGCTGCGAGCACCGTGTTGCACTAATGGGAGAGGACCAGTATCGTGTCCAGCACCACAGAGAGAGCGCGTAGCTGTGCTGGTGTGCAGGATCACAGCTGGGGTCTTGGGAAAGTGTTGGACCCAGGCTGAGCTGGCCTTGGAGAAATCAGCAATGGGAGCTCACTTGCTGATTTGTGAATCACTAGTTGGCAACAGTTTCATGGCTTCAAAAGCAGAAACTCCTTCTCTAGGTCTCAGTAGGGTTTGTTTGCTTGGCTTTTGCAACTGCTGCATTTTGGGACAGTCCTGCTTTATGGGTATCTGGCTGCAGTGGACCTGTCTTTTTTGGGCAAGTGTGAGCATAGGAGCAGCAATGAGTCCAGGCGCCTTGGCCTGGGATGGGGCGAGCAGGAGGCTGGCAGGAGGTCTTGTTGGAGCTCACACGGGTGTTAAAGGGACATGTGTTAAGCTGGTCACTGTCTTATAGTCACTGCAGGTTTTTCTGCTTTGCAGGGCTTCTTCAGAAAAGGAAAGGTGCTTCTGGAGATGGGACGGAGAGCTGAAGCCCTGCTGGCATGGGAGCACTGCCTGATGCTCAGTCCCCATTTCCACCCTGCTCAGAGAGAGATGGAGAAGGTGTGTGGGCTGTACTATGGCAGAGTCTCATGCTCTCACATTGTCTTGTTTGACACAGAGCTCAGCCGTAGCTGAAACAAGTAACCCTGCTGTGCCCTGCTGTGAGCAGGAGGCTGCTTTGGGGAAAGGGGGAGCCTGGTAGCCCACCTGCCTCCCAGCGCTCGCTGATCCCTGCTTTCTCTTTGCAGATCCTCATGCGAGAGGATGCTCCTCGGCCACACACGGCTGCTGCATGCCTGGGTGATGTTCACCAGGGTTCGACTAGTCCCCAGGACGATGGAGGGAGTCCTGCGCTCCCATCCTCCTCCTCACAAGCTGAGGTAAGATAGCTGGCAACCCTCGGAGATTGTGATGGGAGCTCATGTCCCTCTGGGACATCCTGAATTGGGGTTTTCCAGTGATGGGAATGGAGGTATGATAAAGGGATGCCGTGCAGGACCATAGACATATGCATGTGGTTGTGTACTGCAATGAGAAGCTGCAGCTAGAAGAGGGTGGGAGAGCAAAGACGACATCACAGCTGATGCTGTGGGGACTGCAGAAAGGGTTTTGCTCTCTTTCATTCTTTTCTCTGTTTGTTTTTTTTTGCAATATGTCTGGTAAGAATTTAGACTGTTACTGTGTTTAAAACACTACAGTCACACTATATTGAGAAAAAAAATAGAAAAGAAAACATCAGTTTTAATGTGCTTGGTTTTTTTTTCATTCTTTGCATTTTCTGTAGGAATTTGGCAGGTTTGGAGAAAGGAGGGAAATAAGAGAAAATGGGCTCAGATACACCCAAATACCAGGTGGTACATCATGTTTTAACCATGGGATGAGCAGGAATTCCTGAAGGCCACACTCTCCTGTTGTCTCTCTGGTGCAAGAAGTTGATATAGAGCAACACCAGAAATACTCCTGTGCTTTTGGGCCTGGTGGGGTGGATCGGGCAGTGTATTCAAAGGGAGAGTAGGTTTAGGTTCAATTTCTTCTTTGCCATGTCTAGGATCAGGAGGGAGAGCCAGCAGGTGGCAGAGGGGTTGCTGGATCTGAGCTCAGCCAGGGGACAACCACAGGGCGATGGCAGGAACCGGAGACTTCATCAGAGAGACAGGACCAGCAGTTGGTGGGTGAGTGTTGTCACAGGTACCAAAACCTCATCTCATGCAGAATACTTGTTTAAAATCCATTTTGTCAATGAAAACGTACTGCTGGTGTTGTGTTCCAGCTTAGCGAGCAGTCATCCCAGGGGATGTAAAAGCTACAGATGAACACAGATTGGTTAATAGAGGGGCTGATGCTCTGCGTTCCCTAGCAGTTTTGATTTTAACTTTCAAAGCACTTTCAAAGTGTAGCAGTTAACTATTTAGACCTCAAAACAAGCTCAGAAAGCAAAGATTATTTTTCAGTGTCAAAGTGAAGAGTCTTCTTCTCTTTCCTTCTCTTTTACCACTAGATAATGAAGATGAAACAGCAGCAGAAACATGTACCCAGCTGTGCCTCAGGGAGCTGCTGAGTGTATCTGACCTGGAGTGCTCCCTCTGCATACGGTGAGTTCTCCATCGCAAGAGCTTTTAGGATGACAAATTAACACCTGCTGGGTTTTCTTTCCTGATGTGGATCTTTCTTCACATCTTAATAACAAACTCAGTCCCTAGTACTGCTGAAACACAGGCTTCAATAAATATAACAGATAAGAGGGGAGGGCAGAGACATGCTTCGCCCTGACAGGCTGTAAGAGCTCAGATCACCATGTCTTGGGGTGCAGCAGTGTTAGGTCTGCATCACTCGGGACATAGGTGTGGAGGTGGGGATGTTCAGTGGAGTCAGAGACTGAAAACAGTGGTTGCCCTTTGTAGCTGCAGGCTGGAAGAGGAAGGTGTTGAATACCATCAGTGGTGGGGGCATTACAAATGCACAGCGGAGCATTTCTGAGCTCTTTGCCCGGAGATGGAAGAACGGATAGGGTAGAACCCATATCCATCTGCTGACTCAGGAAAGGGTAAGAGCTGAGTCCTATCACAGGGCATGCTGAAACTAGGCTATTATTAATGGCATGTCCCAGGACCTCGAACAGTTATGCAAGCAGCTGCTGGCAGAGGGCTGAGCATTGCACTGCCAGATGTGCAAGAGTCTGGGTTTCCTGGTGGTGGCTTTGTTCAGGTCTGGGCACGGCACAGCAAAATGGCACAAGGGGGAGAGAGATCAAGTCTGTATGTAGTCTGATTTAGGTGAGTTTACGTCTCTTCTGAAAGCAGGGAAATATAATGTTCAGGAGGAGTCAGTGCTCACTGTTGAGCAGGGCTGTCCTGAGACCTTAATTTTATTTCTGATCCTGGAGCTCCTGTGAGCAAACTGAGTGCTCATTGTCAGCTCTGTCCTTGGAGAAGATGAGAAGGATATACTTTCCCATTGCTGCCTTTTGGGCTGCACACTTCTGTGGGAGTCCAGGGAACTGCAGCCCTGGCCACGACCAAAGGGTGCCTTGTGTGTATTGATGGGATCTGTGGGGACCCTGCAGGGATGAGGAGCAGTGCTCAGGCCCAAGACAGTTCTCATCTTACATTATTGTGCGAGTCCAACAGCCTGAGCCCAGACTTCTTATTAAAGAAATAAGCCAGTTAGGAACCTTTACATTTAATTAACAGGAGTTAGGAGGAAGGTTTAGCTAAACCACCTTAGTGAAGGTGAGCTTCATGGCTGTGGGCTGCCAGGGCTTGGAAAACAGGGCATGAGATAGCTTTCCATGGCATTGTATCCCTGCAGCATCACTGTCTTCAGTGCAGAAGGCTGGTGAAGGCAGCAGATTTATCTTGAAATGGTGGTAAGGGACACGAGGAGTGCCTTGTTCCTGCTGGAAGGAAAATCGCTTGCTGTCATCGAGATGATTCAAGGAAGATGCAGGCACAAGGCTGGGAACAGCCATAAACTGCACCCATGGCTTTGTCCACCTTGTCCTGCTTGACCCTTGGAGCATCAGCCTGGGCCTCTGCAAGACCCTGAGTGCTTTGTGGAACTCTCTTTTCTGGCCTTACCTGTGCTCCTTCCCAGGCATCGCTTTCTGCACTTTGTTGACTTTGGTCCCTTTGCAGGATGTTCTTTGAGCCAGTGACGACGCCGTGCGGGCACACCTTCTGCAAGGAGTGCCTGGAACGCTGCCTGGACCACCGCCCCAACTGCCCCCTCTGCAAACAGAGCCTGAGAGAGGTGGGGGCACATGTCCCGTGGGAGGGAGCCCAAGGGAGGGACAAGGACTGTCTCTATCTTCTGGCAGCGTGCCCAGGGCTGAGGGGGGAAAGTGCAGTGCCTACATGTTAGCAGCTCCCTGGCACAGCAGTGTCAGCTCCACTCACATGGGAATGATGAGACAGTTGATAATTAAGACCAAGAGATTAATTTCCACAAGATGCCACAATGATTTAGTGAGATTGTAAACAGGACTGAAAGGGAGAGAGAGAGAGAGAAAGAAAGAGGAGAATGCTAATTACATTTAAAAATGGAAATGGATGGAAAACCTGCTAGCCTGGAGATTTGACTTAATCTTTAATGAAAAGGGATTCGGATGAGACCTTCAGGGAAATTAGGTTGTCATACAACGACTGCATCACTGCCAGAGACAGGACACTGTACTGGACGGGCTCTGTGTCTGAGCCACGTCTGGAGGTCTCAGTGGAGCCGACATCCCATCCTGCTAGATGGCTCGACATTCCCCAGTAGGTTTTATCCCTGACTTTCTCTGATCTAAAATTACCTTCAGCTCCAATAAAAGTAGGCATGATTCAGAGCCTGGCAGGGTTTCGGGGCTGCCCCCCTGCTCCTCTCCAACCTATTTCTGGGTCTTTTAGTACTTGAAGACTGGAAGCTACAATCCCACTGTGCTGCTGCAGGACATTATGCTGGCCGCCTTCCCTACACAGCTAGCTGAGCGCCGGGAGCTGCACCAGGCTGAGATGGCAGAGCTTTCCAAGTAAGTTTGGACCCGCTCCAGGGTGTGCATATGCATGAGGGCCATGAAAAGCTCCAAAGGGGGCTGTCTGTACCACATACCATTGCTCTAGCTTGGTTCTGCTCAGGTGATGTCTGTCCTGCCTCTGGTACCATGTCACAGCAGTGTCAGGTGGGTGTGGACATGCCCCATTGGGCACCTGGGGGTGGAGGACCATCTCTACAAAGAGATGTTTCGTGGGCAGAGTCTGTTGCTGGGCTCTTGGGGGCACAAGTGGAAGGTCTGTGCTAGACCATCACTTCTTAGCATAAAGGACACATCTGTTTCAGGGGTGTAGCTGATGCAGAGCCCTTGGGATGGGATTTGCTCTGGGAGATTTCACAGTAGTCTCTCCTCCTGTTCCTCAGCCTGACCAAGAACATCCCCATCTTTGTATGCACGATGTCCTTCCCAGGCATTGCCTGCCCTCTGCACGTCTTTGAGCCTCGCTACCGCCTCATGATCCGGCGGTGCCAGGAGACCGGCACGAGGAGGTTCGGCATGTGTATATATGAGAATGGGAAAAGGTGAGCTCCTGGGCAAGACAGCTTCCCTCTGCCCCGGCTGATTTGGCCCTCTCTGCCCCAGCCCTAAACGTTTAAAGTCCTGCATAGTTTGGAGGGGAGGAACCAGGTGTGATTTCCTATCCCGCTGCACTCCACAGATAAAATCATCAAGGAGGTGGCGCATTCTCCACATGGAAGGGTCTTGTTGCTTCCCAGCATCAACACCAGCCAGGCAAGGACTGGGGCCAGTGTTGAAGCTGGGCAGAATCAGCAGTGACTGTTAAATATGATGGTGTGGGAACAGCTTCAGGCTCAG
Organism: Clamator glandarius; assembly: GCA_033459285.1. Taxonomy (NCBI): domain Eukaryota; kingdom Metazoa; phylum Chordata; class Aves; order Cuculiformes; family Cuculidae; genus Clamator; species Clamator glandarius. The sequence continues at coordinate 199,572 of JAUNZM010000759.1, forward strand.
AACATCTCCGAGATGCATGTTTGCCTGGCTGTGACCTCCAGCTCCTCTTAGTGAGCACTTGAAAACTGCTGTATTTCTCATACTTTGTCCTTAACAAACTGTAAGAGCATGTAGGGTTATATGGACTTTTGTTTGGTGCAGTGTGGTCATCCTTATTATGTTCCTGGTGGCACCTCCTCATCTTGGATGGGCTCAGTCTCTAGGCTTCTAAACCAAGTACACTGTTAAGTGACTGTATTTACATGACATTTGCCTGTGCTACAGTCCTGTTCAAGTGAAATGAGATAAATAACATTTTCTGGGGTTTAGGAGGATGTCTCTGCAAGGGATGGTGTCTTCAGCACCACTGGACATGAGGGTGATATGAAGATCTAAGTATTTTTGGTATATGGCAAATCCAGGAGAGTGCAGGCACTGCACCCACTATTCCCTGCCCATTAGCAGCAAGTTCTAACTCAACAGGATTGAGAGAATCTCTGAATTTGCGCATCCAGCTTGTTCCTGGGCCTTTCCCTCTTTTGGAGGTGGTGCCTTCAGGGGAAGCAGCTCTCTCACCACTAGTATTCCAGCTCAGTCCCTCTTTTCTCTCCCTGAATCCTCCAGTTTTGCTGATTATGGCTGCATGCTGGAGATTCGGCAGATCGAGCTGCTGGCGGATGGCAGGTCGTTGGTGGACACCATTGGCCGGCGGCGGTTCCGGGTGCTGAGCCGCGGACACAGGGATGGTTACAACACTGCAGATATTGAGTTCCTGGAGGACAAGAAGGTGAGGGGACAGCCAGGGCTAAAGTCCCCGCTATGGTGGGACAGAGCCTCTCCATGGACACCGTTCCTCTTCCCTCCATGCAGGTGGCTGGAGAGGAGCTGCAGGAGCTGCAGTGCCTGCACGAAAGCACCTACCGCTTGGCTCAGCGCTTCTGTGAGCACGGAGACTTTGCCTCCAGGCATGTTTTGATGCATCACGGACCGCTGCCGGAGAAGGAAGAGGATATCCAGGTAGTTCCTCAAGGGGAGGGGTGCTCTAAATAGAGAGGGTACTAAGAGAGCCTCTGAAGCAGTGTCCTTCCTACGCTAGCCACCCTGCTCCCTTGCCTGGATCACCCTCAAGATGAGCAAAACAAACCTTCTTTTCCCATCCTGTTAGCAGTGACGGCGTCTCTCACTCAGAGGGACGGTAGGACTGGTTTGTTAAAGCTTTTTAATTTTGTTGTGGGTTTAAACTGTTCTTGGAAACTGAGCACTGAGTTTTAAAAGCTTCCCCAGAGTTATTTCTTAAATAAGAACTGAGAAACTGAGCTGTCTGGGTTTGAAAACACTTCAGAAAAGAAACCAACCCAAAAATGGTCAAAGAAGTGAACCTCGCAGCTCTGTGAATCTGAGGTCTCCTTTCTCATTGCATTCCTTTGAGATAGTCGCAGCTGGCCAGAAGAGAGGAGCTAAGATGGCAGGGTCCAGTTTGATTATTAAATTGCTCTGACAAATTCAGATTCTGGAGGGAAATGAACATTTCCCAAGTTAGTTTTCACTCCTTTAAGTGTTTCTTGTCTGAATTGTAACAACTATGCTCTTGCTGACTTGGGCTAAGGCTATCCTGGCCAGTAATTGCATCAACAATGCGCTCAGAAATATGCAACGACCCATCCTCCTTCAGCCAAGTCGAGCATTTCCCTCTTAGTTTGAGTTAGGTTTTAAAAAAGCTGGTTTGCAAAAGCACTGCCCAATGATTGTGCCTGCCTGATGTACATCTGACCTCTTTGATGATAAGGCAAATGCCTCAAAGGACACTGACCACACAGGATTTGGCCTGTATTTACAACAAGCTTTGGCTTAAACAAGGAGACACAGGAGACAATTTTTGTCTCTCTAGTATAGATTTTTCCTCGTTACATCTGTGTCTGGAGACTCCCTGGGTAATGCCTGTCTGGAAATTGAATTAGTTTATCCAGAAATTTTGAAACTGGACGGACAAAAGGGTTGTTACAGAATACCTTAGCCAAAGCTGGCATTGCTGTCCTGACAAGAGCAATTGTTTCCTATCAGCGGCTCTGTCCAAAGTCCACGCATTCACCTTTCAGTTCCTGACATGGGGGTCTCTCCCTTTCTCCCCTCCAGGCTTCAGCAGATGGCCCGACGTGGTGCTGGTGGCTCATCTCCATCCTGCCCCTTGACCCATCCTACCAGCTGAACCTCTTCTCCTCCACCTCCCTGCGTGCCCGCCTCATCCAGCTGCAGCGCATCCTCACTGCCCTGCTGCAGCACCCCCCAGCCCGACACCCGCTGCCTGAGCACAGCATCCAGGGCCATGTATGATGCCCCCGCTTTGGTTTCTCTGTGTTGCTTTCATGGGTTTGCACGTAGTTTGAGCCCCCCTAGCAATGAGCCAGGCACCCTCTGCCCAAGTCAGTGGTTCTGATGCCTCACTGGCAGCGACACTGCCGTCCATGCTGCCTCGAGGGGCTGCTCGGTGACATGGTTATGCTGTGCCACCCAAGGGGGAACAGGGATAGAAAGCTGGGCTGTATCTCAAGAAGCAAAACTTGTTGAGCTGCTTCAGCGCTAAGGAGGAGTCTCCTTAGGGCAGAAGAGGTAGTGCCAAGATTGCTTTGGTTTTGGTTCTTCCACTTTGAAGGACACCATGGGGGCGTTTCATTAGGTGATCCTGCTCTGTGCAGCAGGTTTAGAGGCTTGGGAGAGGTGGCACCAGGAGGCAGAGAGGTCTCTCCCTCAGCCTTGGGAGCTGATGGCTCTGCCTCTGCTTATGACTTTGACTCAATTTCTATTTGAACAGTAAGAAAGGTTAAATTAAACAATCTGAAACTCATGATCCTTCTCCTAACCACCTCCATGGCCACTCAGCAAGGAGATGCTTCTCTCCAAATGTGCCCAGGTCCAGATGTTCCCTTCCCGCTGCTCTGCTTGGTGCTCTGCTGTGTTTGCTGTGCCAAGCTCACCAGCCACTTCCCTGGGCTGGAGCCTTGCTGAAGGCTGCTGACCGCTTCCCCAGCTGCCCACAACCCTGCTGTGAAGTGCTGTGGGAAGAGGGACATTTGGTAGCATTGGTGCTTTTGCTCCCACCCAAAGGCTGCTGTTCTGAGCCTCTCTGGGTTCAGGTTGCAGGGTCAGGCCTGGTAGATCAAAGGAGCTGATGGTGTGAGGGAGTGAAGCCTGGAAGTGGCTTTGTGAGACTTTCTGCTCCTTGACTAGTGCAATTTTCCCATGTTCAGTGTTTCCTGTGAACTTTCTGCATCCTCAGGAGAAAACCAGGATCTGAGCTGAGGCTGGATCCTTGCATTTGGGACCCAGACCAGTTCAGCATCCACTGAAAGAGTGATGTCAAAGGGAGCCAAATCTCTGGAGAGTCAGAGAGGGAGCAGGACCAGTGTCTGAGGCTGAGTCCCATTTCGAGGGAGCAAGTGCCTGTCTGCAAGTGCCTGTGTGCTTCTTGTCTCTAAACACAGGGAAAAGAGAATCCCCCAGGACAGTCCAGACAAAAATCTGGACCACAGAATCCTGAAGGTTTGGGACTTTTTTCTCCTATCCATAATTTCAGTATCTTTGGGTTGAATTTTAGGAGTGATAGACACTTAGTGAGTCACTGGATTAACATTAATTCCAGAATTTTATCCCTGCTTTTCCTAAAGGCTCCACACCCTATCTTGGGGCTCAATAGGCTGTTGGACATGTGTGTGGGAAAGAAAAATCTGGTTGGGACTGCAATGCTCCTTGCTGCACATGATGCATCTCAGCATCTTGAAGTGCTGGTCCTGGTCCTACCTCCTTGGTCAGGGCTGAGCCCAGGGCAGGAGACTCAGGACACAGCTCCAGAGAGGTTGCTACCCAGGGTCACCATCTTTCCCCATCTTACTCTCTCCAGGAGCAAGGGGTCTCGGTCCCATCTCTCCACCAAAGTGCCTGCCCAGAGAGACAGTTGGGGTAATTGAGAGCTTGCTCATCAGGGACCATAATGAGCACAGGGCAGCTGAGTGCAACTCAAAGCTGGATTTGCTCCTCTGCCTTTAAGCCACGTCCTCTCCCACTTCGGACTTTCTCTGGGGCACCATTTCTCCCTTAAGGGCCTATATCCCGCGGTTGTTGGATTAGGGTGGGCAGGGGCAGGTGATGGATGTTCAACTTCAGTCCTGGGGGGAGTGTGTGTGTGCAGGTGATGCGGTGCCACTGAAGTTTGGGAAGTGCCTTTCTTTTCCATAGGGTCAATATGAACTCACCCAGAGACCCCCAAAGCCCCTCATCTATCCCCTACGTTGCCCGTTCCCCAGGTGTGGTAGCGCCCTAGGCTACTGTGGGTCCCTCCAGTAAGGGGGAAGCGTGGGTCTACACTGTGTCCCCACAGAGGAAGAGGCAGCGACCAGGACCACATCTGCCTGGCTGCTTTGGGAGGGCACTCATGCAAATCTCTCCAGTTTGCTTGGAGCGCCTTTGAAGTTTGTACTAATATCTTTGCTCTTTGAATTAAATTTTCTTTCTGGTCATTCAAATAAAGACGTCTTTTGTTGTTGTATTGTTGCTGGTGTTTTAACTTTTACCCAGTGATTGATGCAATTGCTTGGATGTCACCAGGGAGACATGGGGCTGTGGCAAGAGGTGACACCCTGGCCTTCAGACAGCAGGTTAGATGCAGTGAACACTGCACCCAGCAAAGGTAGGTAGCCACATGGGTAAAAATAAGCTGGTTTTCCTTCCAGAAAGTGAACATGTGGAAGAAGGGACTAACTCCTGCCCGTCATTGCAGCTATAAGCTTTGGGGAAGGAAGGGCTGAAACAAAAAGACCAAATCAAGAGACCAATCTGGTAGAGATGCTGATTAGGACGGGATGCCCTGCAGGGTATCTGTCCCTTGAATGCTGTGGGGAGCATCTGTCCCTATTCTGCCTTTGTAACTGGGGGCAGACTGCTGTGAGCTGTTAGCAAGTTTGGTTTTGGCAGCTGTCATTAGGGATTAGGGAGACATGTCATCCAGGGAGACATGCACAGCTCTAAAATGAGAGGGCGGCCCTGGATGGAGAAGGGATGGTCTTCAAACTCCAGCATGGAGATGTCCTGCCAGGGCAGCTCTCACCTGTTTCTTGCTCCCACTTCATCCCTTGCCTCTACCTCTCAAATGTGCCATCCAAAACCAAGGGCAAGAGGGGAACCTCCTCTGCCCAGCTTTGCTTTGTACCCTGCCTGGGAACCCGGGACAACATTAGGAGAGAGGAAGATGGCTCAAGTGGTCTGAGATGGTGGGTAACCCTGAAAAGTTCCCATGCCTCAGACCACAGTTTGTGTCAAGCCATTAATAACTGGCTCCATGAGGAATGACACCTTGAATTTCACTCCTAGCAATTCTCTGTGAAGGAAAAACCCTGCCCTGGCGAAGCCCAGCTGGATGCTGTGACCGATGCCAGCCCCTTCGGTGGCTCCAGCAGCCCAGACCTTGTGCTCAACTAGGTGACTAGATTGTGTCTGTGTGTCCAGGAGTCTGTAGCTGGCACCAGCTCCCTATGCCGTGTTGCCCAGCTCCCACTAGATGTCAGGAAGAGTCTGAGTGCGGATGAAGAGGAAGGCACAGTGAAGAGGATGTATGGTATCAGCTGCTGCCAGAACCTTGGCCAAGCTTTTCTCAACCTCAGGCCCCAAAAGCAGCTCCAATAGCAGTCCTGGCCCTGCACAGCGAGTAGGGCTGGGCTGCCCAGAGCTGTCTAACAGCCCAAAGCAAAGCTGGAGACTGGCACAGAGCATCGCTTGAGGCCATCTCCTCTTTCCCAGATGTACAGCGTCTGTCCCGAGAGATCTTTTTTCTGCTCCATCCAGCAAGGTCTTATTTGCCCTTTGAGACTGGATCAGTTAGTGAGTGTCCCCCACCCTACCTTCCTCCAGCCACCCTGCTTGCTGTCGTGGCCTGAGCTCAAAGGAGGGAGATGACAAACCTTCTTGTCCCAGCACATAATTGGGACATAACAGTGTCCTACACCCCCCCTGCAAATATAGATCCAGCCTCTCAGCCCCACTGGGATGACACGTTTCTTCACTGAGCATTTGGGATTGGGACTGAGGCAGTTGGGAGGGACCTGGCCACATCTGTGCTGCTGCTCTCCCAATCTTAGACTAATTGTCTACTTAGGTGAGGGAACCCTAGCATCCTCACCATCAAGTGGGACTGCAAGGTGGATGTTGCACTTATTACTGGCTCCCACGAAACCAACCCCTCCTTTTCCCTTCAAGATCCGTTTTGGGCAGTTTTGAACCCGGGCTGCTAAGGCTTGACTCTGTCTGTGGGGACACAGAGTACCCAAGGTGTCTCCTTCCTCGTCTCCAAGGGCTTCTACTTCACATTGTCCTTCACCACTCACCTGCAGAGAGGCTAGATCTGGTTCTGCCTGTCACAGCTGGGACTGGCAGCTATAGGCACCTCCAGCCTCTCTGCCCCAGACTCTGTGGCACCTCATGCAGCAGCTTCATCTGCAGCCAGAGCCACGGAGAAATGGGTCCATCTCTGCGAAGGCTTCTCAGAGGCACTTGGCATCCAAGGGAAGGTGAGTTACTCAGCCCCGCAACACGGAAGCTCCGTCCTTCATGTGCCACTACACTTTACTGTCTGCTCCTTGAATTTGTTTCCTTCTTGTATTTTTTCCATCTCTACATGTGCCGACAATACCTAGTAATAATTTCTCACCTTTATATAACACTCATCATTGGAGCTTTTCAAATGGTCATCTGTATCCTTCTCCAGATTTTACAGGCAGCAGCCAGAGGTGGGGAGAGACAACTTGTTCCCCAGAATCACCCAACAAGGTCCCCAGTAGTCAGGGGATCACTCTCCAAGTGGGTCCTCCTTCCCACCTTATCCAGCCTTCACTTCTGTGGATATTGGGATGTGTCCTCCACTTGTTTAAATTCCTGCAGAGGTATAAACCAGCACTAGCACTGGCCCTGCTGCCACCACCCCAAAATGCATCCTCCAGCTCCCCTGAGCTCCTGTCCACCATTTCATCCCATTTCCTCCCTTCTCGTTCAGCACCTTCAACTCCAGACGTCAGTGACAACTTCCCCTACCTAATAGTTTGGGCAACTAATTAGCCACCTTTCAGCCCCTTGAGGAGTGTCTGGTGGAGGAATTAACACCCTGTCCCATGACAGCCACACACCTGAGGCTGAGCGCTGAGCAGGAGGTGCAGGATTACCCCCAGTACAGCTCTGTCCTGCTCCTGCCGTCCAGGTGGGACCATGTCCTTGGGTGGCACAGCAATGCAGAGAGCCGTCACTGATACTAGTGGCTCTCCTGGGGACTATCTAAGTCTTAATGAACACCGATTACTTTCAGACCAGATGTGTAGGACTCTAAGAGTCAGAGCAGGCAGCTGGGAACAGGGGCGGCGTTTGCTGCCATGGATAGGAGCGACGGGCACTGCCTACTCGGTGAGGTCTCCGTTGGAGTAGGGCACCATCCCCGACCAAAGCAAACATCAGCAAAGCCATTGCTGATACTCAGGTAGAGTGTGCCAGCTTGTGGAGAGAGGGAGATCATCTAGGACCCTACAAATACATTGGTCTCTTGCCTGAGTCTCTGCCCACATCCCATGTGCCCCCAGCACCCATCGGTGATTCAGTCTCTACCTGCCTCGTGTCCTCCCCGCTGGTTTCTGATTTCACAAAACTGTTTCACCCCACCCAAAATATTTACAGGACTGATTTAACTTCAAGGAAAGGGGGAACTTGTTAAAAGTGTGGAACTTATATAAATATAGCATTATTAAAATAAAATGTTACTTTTAGCAAGGACAACTCTCTCAGCAGTTCTGTGTTTACCTTAATTGTTTCCCTCCATTAATTATAGTCTGAGAGGGAGACTTGTGCAAATTGAAATAAATTAATCAAATTTGTTTAGAGGTTTGTGTGGCTGGCTTATGGGGATTGCAATTAAGCCAGTGTGTTTGTGGTATGAAATTACATTGCCTAGATCTGTTCTTCCCTTTTCAAGCACCAGAAACGTGAAAAGACAGGAGTCAGTGACAATTAGAAGGTAAACAGGCAGTGATTATTTTACCTCCTCTACCTCAAGAATTTCACTCCTTAGAAGCACTAAGGCTCATTCTTTATTAAATGCAGCCTGTCTCTGTGCAGTGAAAGAGAAAGAGGAGACGGTGGAATGCAGACCAGGGCAAGTCCCGGCTCTGCCCTGGTAGTGGAAAAAGCAACGTGAGTGGGAGCTTAGTCCAGTTCTCCAGGAAAATTAAGCTATGTGACTCAGCAGCCTTGCCTCTGTTCTTGCTGGTTCCCACTAGCAGCTGCCCAGTACCACCCACGTTTGACACAGGGGAAGATATACTGAGGTCCTAATAAGGTCTGTGAAAACAAGCAATGAAAGAGAGAAAAGAAATGCATCTGCCAATGAGGAGAGGAAGCTCAATCCTAAGTAACTACCTCAGAATCTACCCCACAGTCTTTTTCCGGGCAGGTATTGAAGAAGATATCTAGCTTCACTGGTGCTGTGCATAAGCCAAACTGCTCTGGTCTTTTTTTCCAAACCAGCCATAAGAGTGGGCTGTGTGGGAGCTTGCTCCAAGCCCCTGTTGCTCTCTGGAAAAAGCACAGCCAAAATTTGGGAGTGATTTCAGCATGAAGTAAGGAGAGAAGAGCAGTTTTCTCCCTAGAGAAAAAGGAATTTTGGGAAGACAACTTTTGGTCAGTGAATCTGTCCTGCCCACCCAAGGTGACACCGCAAGGATGATGCTTGCAGCACTGGTGCAGGCAATGGAGCTGGGAAAGAAGTGAGGAGGATGCAGCAGAGCTGTGGGGGTACACAGATACCCAGGGAACCTGCTGCTCAGGTATTTGATTCCCCCTCTTCTGCACTGTGGTTCATTTATCAAAACATGGAAGGGTCAAAACTCACCTCCTGCATCTACTCTGCAAATCCTTCTCTCTCCCCTGCTGCCCTGAGCCATTCTCAGTGCAGCAGCCTCATTGCTGGCTCTGTGTAACTACTGAAAACCCCTCCGTCCTGCCCCAACAGGAGCAGATTCCCTCAGGAAGCCCCCACTGGCATTGCTGTTCAGAACACCCCGACCTATCCCTGCCTCCTCCCGCTGCTTTAGGGACTCTTGGGAGGGGAGAAGGACAGCAGCCTCCTCCCTGGTTGTAAATACAGTGTGGGCAGGGATGCCAGGGACAAGCAGCATCTGGCAGATGTGTTCTCTGCAAGTGAACCTCTTCACCTGGCTCTTGCCTGCACCCAGTTGATATATGGAGTGGCTGAGCTGCAATAGGATTTCTGTGAGAATATTGGCTGGATGATAAAGGAGTCTGTCTGTGGTGATAATTGCACCATAAATAGCGCTGGGTTTGGCAGTGACGAGCGAGGCATTAGAAAACCTCACCCTCTGGATTCCTCCCACTTCCTTCCATCTTCCTGACTGCTAACAAGCTGGAAGAATAGCTCTTCAGTTTTTAGCAGTCGTAAGAGGTTTATTGCACTCAGATACAGCTGAGCACCATCCTCCCCATAAATCTTAATAGTGAAAAAAAAGAGAGGGGAAAAAAAGCAGCTAAATTGGGTGATTACTGAAAAGCAGCAGGTAGGCTAGTGTTGTGGCGAAGCTGTCCCTCTTCATTCTCTCCACTGCAAGGATGGCACCAGCGTGCTCCCTCCTCTAGAGTTCCTCTGGCTCTCCTGGGCGCTCTCAGACACTTAGGGGTAACCATCCGCTTTACTCTACTGATGGAAAGTGAAAACCTGCCAGCTAGCCCCAAACACTGAATAATGAGGAACTCAAACTGGGAAGTGCTGTAAAAGTCAAGACTGGAAAGAAATATCATTAATATGAATAGATTGGAAGCCTTCTCCATCTCCTTGCTCTTTGAGCCTGCAGAATGCACATTGACCCTTGTCTTTTCTTCATGAAGTAAAGCTGAAAAATGGATCTGACTCCACTGGCACATTAACCTGCTTTTAAACTCCGAAAGATACCTTAAAAATAGGAAATTTAACCTTAATAACCCTTACCATATCAAACTCAAGTCCACTGGAACTCTGTCCTCTGGACAGATTTGCTCACTGTTCACAACCATCTACCAGGTACCTTAGGAAGTGTGTAAATGGAAAAAGTAGCCAGGACTAAAAGGAGACATCTTCTCATCAAATTTTAGTCATGAGCCAGTGAATTGCTGCTGCGGCTCTTCTTTTTCTTATATGTAGTGTCCTGTTTTGCTGCAAACAACTGAAAGATGGACCAGGTAGCACACATCCTCTTTAAAAGCCCTGAGAGCTTGCAAGAACATTGAGGAATCAGGCAGGACATACGCCAAATGCTGTGAAAATTCCATTCTTGATTCCCAGGTCCCAGCTCAGACTGAGGGGTTATAACACCCTGAGGTGGACAGCCCCAAGCAGTGGGAAATGCCGTGCTACTGACAGACTCACCCTGGCCTGCTTCCAATGTGTTGGAAAACTTACTTAAAGAGAGTGGGTTTGGCCTGTAACCCTTTTTGTCTGCCTCTGGGAAACAGCTTAAGCTGTCCTCATCCCTCTGGCCTCTAGGTCACAGCCCCTTCCTAGTGCCCCTGGCTGTATTTCCACAGCAAGGGATGCAGGCAGAGTCCTTAGACTGATGCAAACACCCGGCTTTGGAAAGCTTGTGCTGTCAGAGTTCTCTAACAGCAGGATGAAAATCTGTGCTGGCGGATTAGCCTCTACTGACAGTCACCTCGGGCACCGCTGCCAGGGCACAGCTCCCTGCTCTGCCACTCACTGGCTCCTTCGGAGCAGAGACCCATGGGGATCCTTCAGGGGTTAGTTACCAGGCTGTCTCCATGACCACTCCTGACATCACTCAGACACACTGACATCACCATTGTTTTTCTATGATAATGATTAATTTTTTTTTCCATAATTTTGAAAGGCTTGGGAGCGAAGGGGGAAAATTATTCTCCTTCATGGACATTTTATAAATCTTCCACAAATAACTGCAGTAGGAGGAAGGCAAGTTTTATTCTGAGATGAGAAAAGAATTGCTTAAAAAGCAGTTTTTAAAGGCATTGAGAAGAACTGGGGGGAATCAAACCCTAGGGCTGATGTTGCAGTTGCAGCAGGACCCTTCAGCAGGGATGGATGGTAGCACTGGGGCTCACACGGGCATGTAATATGAGGAGCAGCTCTTGTCTTTCTGCCTGCATTGCAAAGGAGGATGCTAAGCAGGCACAAGATTTCCAGCTCCTCTACAAATCCATAAGCTCCCTCGAACCTTTCTCTTTTGCATGAGCAACAAATCCAAAGGCCAAATATAGAGTAGGATTTTTTTCCTTTTTTTTTTTTTTTTTTTACTGTTCTGGAATGTTTGAAGCAAAACTATTTACCCTGGTTAAGCTTTGGATTTGCAAGTTTAAAGCTTTTGCAGTTCCAGGTGCACCCAAAAAGATAAGGGAGCTGGGAGGTGCACTGCTGTATTTAAAAATAAATAAATAAAGCTGAGATTAATTTCAAACTATTTCTTAATACTCAGTATTTCTCTGTCATCTACAGCTATTATTATATTGACCTCATCTAAGCTGACACGGGATAGCAAAAACCCCTTAAACCAATGAAAGCAATGACCATCCTTGGAATCTACGTTTTCCTCTTGTTTTTTCTTTCCATGCTCGTTGGCAGAAGCGAGAGCAGAGCTTTCAGAGGCTCATGGGAGGGAGGTTACCATTAATGAACACGGCAGCACAGGAGTCAGCAGGGGGGAAAACAGGAGGGAGGCAGTTTTGAGGACTGTAACAGCCATTTGAAAATGCTGGAGACCCTGAAAGCTTGAGACCAGGGAGGGAATGACTAGGCAGAAGAGCAACGTGTTCCCCCTTACTGGCTGCTGCAATGAGGCTCCTCTTTTGCCAACGCCAAAAGCTGCGGCATAGCCTACGTGGAATGGGATGGGCTGAGCACCAGGATCCCCTTGGAAGCTGTTAACTAGGATTTCTGGCAGAAGGTGCAAAACCTGACTTCATAAACCAGATCGCAACCTATACTTGGCTTAACAGAGGGGGAGGAAAAAACCCAACCCAGGCTTAAAAAATATAATGCAACTGAAGAAACAGCCTGGGATTTGAGAGATCTGCACTGTGCATGACTCAGTGGAAAAAGGCAAATTTGTGGAAGAAGCTTTGGGAGAGGGAGGTCAGGGCTGAGATGAGATTAATCAAGTAAGAAAAGCTGCTCAGACATGGGTATTCTTGGCTGTTTTATTAAGAAAGAGATTACTGCTCGTCGTTCCTCAAAATGAGCTTTGAGACAATTAAACAGGCTGTAACTATGGGTCCCCTCTTTACTCAGCAGCTCTGCTTCCTTCAGCACTTCTGGCACAGAGGTGAATTTATGTGAGGATGGATGTTCTGGGTCCAGAGGAGAAGGACATCTTCACACGACTCACCCTGGCACCTTCTCACTGAAAAACTGCCTCCTGTGAGCTCTGTGCCCCAAGTCTGCTGGCCATTTCCCTGGCAGTAGTTCTGCTTGTGCTGGCTGGACAGGCAGCTCTTCATCCTCCTGCCTAGTCTAAGTTATATTTAGAATTCCTGCTCATGAGAAGGTGGTCAGGCAGGGAACAAGCACGCGGCATCACACCACCAGCATCCCGGATCATTGATAAGGACACACAGCTGATAAATTTGTAAGCCTCCTCTCGGGTGGGCACAACAAGTACGGACAATTCTTGGCAAAAAAATTCCTCAAACCAGTCTCATATGATATTTCTGTAGCTACAACAAATTAAACAGATAGTTTGAAGCTGAAATAAGCTGTCAGTGTCTGTCTGTCTCTGGAACTTAAAGCTTTAATGGAAATGGTAGCAGAATTTTAGTCCAGGTCAGGAAAATCCTCTGTTCTGAAAGTCACTAGTTTTGCTGTCTTTATTTCTGAAAGTCATTCGCTGCATTTTATTTTGTCAGTTTTCTCTCTCATGAAAGCTCAATACCACCCACAGCACTGGGTACTGCTGAGCTCTGGCTCTCAGTCAAATCCTCTTTCCTCCAGGGAGAAGGAAACTAATCAATGAGCAATCTTAAATAATATGAAAGTTGCAATAATTTAACTTTTCCCACAAAGGTCAGAGTCCCCCGGCAGCTCCACGATACTGCTGAGCTGAAGGTGGTAGGGGGAGGTGACATACCTCAGAGATAAACTCTCATTTCTCTGTTTTCTGCAGGAGATGTTTTCTTACATGATGGAAAAGATCCTGCTGCTAGAGAAGTCTCAGGCTGGCTGGGCTTCTAGGCTTGTGCAAGACTGAGCGTACCTTTCTTTCCCAGGTGCTCATGGGGAGCCTGGATTGTCTCAGCCCTGGGTTTGCAGGTGTGGGTTCACATAGCAGCAGGTGTACCTGTTGTCCATAGAAAAGTAAAAGAACTCTGAATCCTAAAGCATACCCACGACTCCATTGTTTCCCTCTGTACAAGTCCTTCTCCTATTCCTGTGGCAGCAAAGAGAATTTTAAATAATCCCCAGGTAGAGATTAAATTTCTGGTTCAGCACTTATTTTTCTGAGCAATCTTAATAAGTTACTTCTCACTGAGTGCAGGACTTCTGCCTCTGTATAAGAAGGATGATGACAGTTAAATTTAATTTCTACAGCTATTAACAAGAAGTGGCCAATAATGCTTAAGCACCAGTGTCAGCTGAGAGACTTTCCTAAGTGAGTCCAGTAATCAGTTGATCCATGTTTCTACTCTAACAGCAAACCTGTTTAAAATCAAACTCTCTTATTTCAAGCAGCACTGACAGGGCTGAAAAGATGCAGACAGAACAGTTCAATCCAGCCAGACTGCTCAAGACTCTTTTGTATTTAGGTTTGAACAAGTGTTTGTAAAAAAAACCCCCACAGCAATTAGCATCAGTGAGTGAAAGAGAGGAGTGGAAAGGACCTTGGGTGATGCCAAGCTGCAGCAAGGCAGAGCTCACTAGATGGAAACCCAAGTAGCCAGAATGCTTTGGAGATTGCTGTGAGCCTTGCATTTTGCATTGCAATTATTTTTCTCAAGTGCATAGTTAACTGACAGTAGTTGGTCCCCGTCGAGTTTCTTGACAAGCAATTTATTGTTAGAAAGGATGAAAATCAGCAGGTGTTAATTCCATCACAACGCCCCTCCTTTCCCATCCCAAATCCTCCCATCTTCTTCATTTGCTCCTCTTAATAAGATTTTGTATATTGCTGCTGCACCTGGTTGCACACCACGGTTATGGATTTAATGTGCAAAGTTAAATGTAAACAGGATTGAAAAGAACCCTTAGTAATTACAAAACACTTGAAAGCATTCTCCCTCCCCTACTTCGTTTGAAGACTCTTCGTTCTGCCTTCATTCTGTCTTGCACATCCAGCTATTGCAGTCATTTCTCTGGGGTAGTTTAACCCTTCCAGGCTTTTCAGCCGAAAAGGAGCAGTAATTTCTAAGATAAAAGTAGCAGGAGAAAAAGGCAAGTGTTTTCCTTGATTCAGTGGGAACAGAAGAAAGAGTGAAAGCAGATTTCATTCGTCTGAATTAAAAATGTCAAGTGAAGTCCTTAGGACCAAGGACAATACAAAAACTTTAAAATTCTGTGACTTCAGAAAAAGACTAAACTACACTCAAAAGTGCTTTTATCTGAACACAATTTGCCTGCAGACTTGCATTTCTCAGTGAAGTACTTCTGTCCTATTGTAATCTGGGATATTTTTATTCTGAGGGCTTCCAGGATCAGCAACAGCATTTAAGTATCCATCTCATCTGGAGCTACCTCAGTTTTGCTGGATGGAATCATTGGGAGCATCATTCCTATGGGATCAGAATTTAAAGTATATGTTAGGTCAGCTTCGAGGACTAAGGACAGTTTCCTTGGTTTGTTCAGGTCCTCCTAAGTGCAGCTAAACAACACTTTCTGAAATATTATGCATTTGTTGAAACATCTGTCAACACATCATCATAGCCTGTGAAGGTAACTCAAGTTGTTTGACCCACTGACCTCCCTAGGGAACAGTTGTCTCTGAACACAATTCACTTTCTCTTCATTTGCACAGTGAGTAGTATCTTGCTGTCAGAAGAAAAGATTTAGAAACATCACAGTTAGGTGGAATTTGGGGACATTAAGGGAAAACCAGATGTATCTTTGGGCTGCACAAGTTAACAGGGATGCTGCTTAGTAAACACAGGAATTTCATCTTCAAAGTCAGCTGTAGCCAAAGGGTGATTCACTGTGTGTGTTCATGCTAAGCAAAGTGCCCTGCAGACCTTGCCCAGCACTCCTGCAGAGCAAGGGGCACTGGCACGTGGGGTTTTGGGTAGCTGCATTTCAAAGCCTTCTAAGACAAGCAGAAAGAGCTTCAAGCTTGCTTTAAAAATATAGGGAACTGACAGCAAGTCATATTGGCTGGTTTGAGGAACAGCTCGGCTTGAAGGAGTATAGAATCATAGAATCACCAGGTTGGAAAAGACCCACCAGATTATTGAGTCCAACCATTCCTATCAAACACTAAACCATGCCCCTCAGCAAGACGAGCACTGCTGGTAGTGGGTGCAGCATCCCCATAGGGTGCCCTGGTGACAGCTTCCAGCTGGCCACGGCAGCAGAATCATGGGCTGGCTTGCAGGAAAGCAAGGAGCTTGCTTAGCCCAGCCAGCAGCTGCTGAAAGGAAAGCGTAGTGACATCGTCGTTTCATTTTCTAATTTGTCTGAAATCTCAGCGGGCTGACACCTTCTAATTTGCTGTTTGTTGCCACTCTCCTAGAAGTCCAGCTGACTGCTCTGTTGGTGCCAGCAGATCAATCTTGCAGAAACAGACTTATTTTTCTTCTGGTCTTGAAAAGGTTGGTTTTCTGAACATCTGCGCTTACCTGCTGAGCTGAGCAAGATTGCTCTCGCCCATGCTGCTCTTGTGTGCTGCCAGGCATTCCCTCAGCCTAGGGCAAAGCTGGAAGAGAAAGACTTGAATCTGGCCCAGCAACTGGATTTTGATGTGTGTTGTGGTACTGGTGGGAGAGTAGCAAGGGAGAAGCACGCAGAAAAAAAGTCGATAGAGCTACTTTCAATGTCAGTAGTTTTATAGTTGTACTAAATTGAGTTTGTCTGGCCATGGTGTGATGGGAGAGGGCTGCAAAGTGGGCTTGTACCAAGTAGCTATGGAAGGGCACGTTGCAGCCCAGCCCTGCAGAGGTGGGGGCTATCCTATCGCTCACTCTAGAAGAGCTTCTGGGACCCCCCCAATTTAAAGACCTGCGAAATCCACCTCCCTGGGAATATTTGTATATTGAAGTCTGTGCACAGTTTGTGAAAGGAATTACTCTGCCATATTCCAGCTCCATCACAGTCCCTCTCACTGAACACAAAGACACATTGCCCTTTTCATTTCCCTTGTTCAGGCTTCATTCCGGACTGCTGGATCACCTGTATCACCCCACTCTGTCTTCAGGGAGCGAGAGCTGCTCCAGCTATATACATTCATGATGTTTGCTGACACCTCTGTAGGGCATAGGATGAATTTGGCATGCAGGCTCTTATCTTGCCTTCAAAAGGAAAGAAGTGACCCACTGCAGCTCAGCACCCTCACCGAAGGGGACTCAACTGCTGCAGGGGGTGGTTGGAAGCAGGCAGGGAGCAGCCTCCTTTTCTCAGAGTCCACACTGGCCCCAGCTTTGCTTCTTTTATCTTAAGAAAGATTAGGGAAGAAATATCCTAGAAGCCCAAGAAATAATTCTCATGAAGGAAGAGCCCTTAATTTAGTACTTTTTAAAAGAAACAAGTCATTATTTCCTCAACACCAGAAGTAGTTGAAAGCACTCCAAGTTCTGTTTTATCAGTACCATGGAACAACATAATTGTGCAATTAGTAATGCATCTCACACTTTGTGAAATGCAAGATTTTTTTTTACTTTCAACAAGTACAAAATGTAACATTTTCCTTTTCCATAGTGGGAAAGCACTGGCCATTCCTCTCCACTCCCCCATTTTACATGCACTGTGGTATGCAATTAATAAAGATAATAATAAATATCCTCCACAAAGCAGGGGGAGAAAGGAGATGTGAATAGCACAGACACAATGTGGGTAGCTTGGGATTGCCAGAGCAGCCAGTAGCTTCCAAATATTAATTATAGCTCTACGAGGAGGAGTTTTGTCCCCTCCAGCCCTTCCCAATACGTCACACTCAGGCACTGTGAGAGCAGGACTGTTTGCCCAGGGTTGACCAGCAGATCCATGTCCAAGCAGGGATGGGAACCCAGCTGTTGCCAGCACAAGGTTTGTGCAAGCAGCTGTTAATTCAGCAACTGGAGTGAGGTTTCTGTAGCTCCAGCATCCCCATGCTCAGTACTCACAAGATACAAGCCTGTGGATGTTAACAAACGCCCCTTCGTTGCTGGCCTGGCCCATGGGAAAGGCTCTGTTGTAATCTGCCTCGCTTGTATTTGGTGACACAAACAAGACTGTTGCCAGGGCACTAGCATCCTCCTGCCCTGCCAGGTATTGTTGGATAAAGAGCTTTCCTTTTCTCTTCAGCTCATGGCATTCTGAGCCTGCTGCTGTGATGGGAATTGCTACCAATCCTTTGTGCTTGTTAACAGTGATTCTCCCCTGAGCTGTGTCTCTCCCAGCTGGCTACTCAGCCAAGGTTGACTTGGAGAGGGAGTGGGGTTGCCAGGGACATCGCAGCTTGGAGTAAGCAGATGTGGGGGGTGCAGGAGCATTGCCCAGCAGAGCTCTGCTGCAACAGGATCGTTCTGTCACTGTTGCCCAAATCTGGCAGAATGATGAGGTTTTGGGGTGGTCTGGAGCAATGAGAGGACCAGAGGCACTAGGAGCAGGAGCAGTGGGCAGGAGCTGGACACAGCTGGGGATAAGCTGCACCGACACAGAGAGGTGCAAACCCCCCACAGAGCCCATGCTAACAGATTTGTTCCCTCCCATAATGCATTAGAAAGATCCAAGCAGGATTCCTGTAGAGCTCAGCCCTCAGACACCCTGATTCAGCTCCAGACAATTCATGTTGACCTTTAGCTGCAAATCAGTGCAGTGCAAACAAGATTACTTAATTAAATTGTTTTGCATAGCACACCATACCCAGTCCAGATGTAGGGAGGGCAGTGGGCATTTAATCTTGGAGATTCATCTCCATCTTATGGATTCCTAGGATATCTCTGGAGACCTTCCTCATTCCTCTCCTTCACACACTCTGCTGAGCCTGGCAGCTCAGTGGGCTGTTTCCATGGCACATAGGAGGTGTTTTGGAGACAGGGCAGGGAGGTCAGCCTGGCAAGGATGTTAGCAGGGGCTTTTTGGTGCATGCTAATGGATGGTGCCTGGCAGAAAATGGAATCAGCAGGGGTGGGCAAGCGAGAGCAGCTTATCACTCCTCTGCAGAAAAGGAGTCTCACAGAGATGGTGGCTGGTAAATAAATAAATAAAGTAGACATCAAACACCTTGACTGTGTGCCTGCCCAGGGCTCCCAGCCATATTTCCAACCCCAACAGCTGATTAGCAGAGTGGTTGCTCCAACACGGGATGCTGCAGGCAGCCGGCAGCAGGCAACAGCTGGGGGTGTTGAGATTGCTTTTTGCCTAAAACTAAATTGCCTTGGAAATTAACTGCTGCTGTAGTCACAGAAGAACTGGAGTCTTGGGGGCCAGAGCAGAGCCTGTTGTTGTGATAAAAGGCTCTAAAATTATTTTCCCTGATAAGGAGGATCTTGTGCCAAGGAAGGGCTGGAGGACAGGAGACCGGAGGTGCTTGGACCACCCTGGATGTGAAGCCAAGGGCAACGACAGTGCAAGACAGTGCTGAGCATTCCCTCATGCCTGCTAATGTGGACTGACAAATAACTGCTGGAATTGCAAAGCCAGAACAAAACCTCTCCCCTAAATAGTCTTTTTTTTTGGCATAGAAAGGGCCCAGGCCACTCAGCAACAGACACCAAGCAAGCAGGGACCCTCCTGGCTTGTCCCTGTTGAGTGAGTTGCTGCTGAAGGACAGAGTTTGCTGGGAAGCACTAGTAATGGGGGTCACAAAGAGTGTACAAGGGGTTCTGGTTAGATGGAGAGGGTAGAGTGCATTGTGCTGCCTTACCCAAGCTCCTCTTCTGAGTTTTCTCCCCAGTGCAGAGCTGGTGGTCAGGACATCATGTCAGACTGGCTTGCATAAGCCTTGGGTTAGTCTGGGCTGCAGGGCAGCTGTGTTCTCTGTTTTCATAAGCACCCAAAAGATCCTGCTAGAGAAATGTACTCTTTCACCCCCTTCACAAAAACACATGCACAGTGTTTTCTTTTCTATAAGCATGCGGATTGTGGCTGGTGTCAGCAAAAATGTTCTGTCCTCTTTGATCTCAGCATCAACAAAGGCCAACTGAATAACAAGAGCATCGTCCCTAAAGACCAAGAGGCACAAATATTGCTTGAATCTTATGGACAAACCAGAATCCTAAACACGAATGGACATTAGGCAGCAAGGAGAGAACTGGAGATCTGGCAGGAAACACCAGGGAGAGACTGAGCAAGACGCCAACTGTCTCTGTGCCCATCGCATCAGGGACCAGCCAGGTGAGTTCTCCTACGATGCTTGTTTAAACTTAAAGTCAATTTCTCTGTCTACCCATTTAGCGAGATGAGGAATGTACGTATAAGAAAACTATAATTTTAACTGATGAGAAGCTCACAGAGGAGCTTTAAGGAATTGGACCAAGAAAGAGAAAAACCAAAACCCAAACCTGTTCTAGATCTCATGTCTTAAGGACTTACTTTGCAGCAGAGCTAAACTCCATGACCATCAGCCCTTGCAGCATGAGCTAGTGCCCCCTGGGCGCACACAACCCTACTGACAGCGCACAACCAGCTGGAAGGGGGACCATACAAGTGTAGGTGAAAAGAAACCAAATCAGAACACCCTGAAAGCATTGAAACCATCAGCAACAACAACAAGCCTGAACTTCTTTCCTTGGCCACCCTGGCTGCCATTCTCTCTCAGCTTCACTTTCCCCCTCTTTTTTTCACTTGGTGCTACCTTCACACTGGATTTTGTTGCCCTACTTAAGTCCAGTCTTCTCCTAGAGATAAGATGAAACACTATTTTCAATTAACAAGACTTGATTGCTGAAAGCAATAGGAGGCAGTTCATTTAGAGCCAGCAAATTAATTGAAACCTAAATGTACATAGTCAGTGTATTGCTGGGAGAGCAATTATCCCCATTATCTGGCCCTTACCACGTAAGGCAATAGGCAGCGTCTGTGGTGCAGCAGCTGGGCTGTGCTGAACTACACAAGCAGAAGACGCTTGAGCTGCTGTTATCTTCTCCAAAGTTCCTCTCTCAGCTGCTTTTTTTCATGCAAGGGAAAGCTTTCTATGCTGGTAACTGTAGATTAGAATGAGAGGATGTGTCCTAGGAGTTTAGCACCAAGGGGATCTAAGGCTGGTTTCAAAACAAGTAGTCGGACATGACGAGATCTTCCTCACTTCTCTCCTCTTTAGGGTGGGCAGGATCAGTGAGATGTTCACAGGCTACCTGGATCCTCTGCCATTTGCAGCGTTGACCAGTACAACTGTTTATAAACACATGGTGGTATCTGGGACCTTGAGGAGTCATTTTTTTCTTCCTCAGAATATGTTTACACATGACAAAGAGCAGAGGGGAGGACGCAAAGCAATCAGCTAGTGAAAGAACTATCCCATTGTAAGAAAGGTGATCCATGGCTTTTAAGACCCAAATGCTTTTGGCCTTGCTGCGGCACAGTAATCACTGACTGCATGGAGCCACTGCATGGCTAGGTCCCTCGTGATCTGGGCTTGCATCCTCCCATCACCTAGGGGAACACATCTCCTCATTCTTACAATGTTAGGGGAAAAAAACCAGGATGTTTTCTCTCCTAAAGTAGGTCAAATGGGGAAACCTCACAAATTGTCCAAGCATTGACCTGAGCCATGGAGGAGCACCTAGGTCTCCAAATACTTTCACAGTAACCTGCATTTTGGGTGCCTCCCCTCCTTCAGCGCTGGTGATAAAGAACTGCTCAGGGCTTCATGACCATGGTGAGGGATTTGTTTAGGATATGTGGCACCTGGACTCTGGGTGAGCTGGATCTGAGCAGTGATAAGACACCAACTCACTCCACAGGGTCATTCCTGTCCTCACTGCTGGCATCTCACAGCTCTTCAGAAACATACTGCTAAAAACCTACTGCTCCACAATTTGCCTATCAGGGCACTGTAGGAAACAATCCACTCTAACACTCGATCCATCTAGTAGGGGTAAAAAGGGGTAATTACAAGGCAGTTTCTACTGGAGAGATGACAAATCCACGAAACAAAATCATATTTTCCCTGCTGCACCTCATTGCCTCTGAGAAAACTGGCACAAAGGTGCTGTTTTTTTATTCCTGTGCAAATGATGCTTTTAAGCCTTCCCTCCCTGCTTTCCTGCCAAGCGTGGGAGGAGACCCACGTGTCGGCTCGCTAGTATTTCTGTGGCGGGCTCCTCTCAAAGCCAGCAAACCAGGTGCTCATACAAATTTTCTCTCACCTTCAAGAGATGCTGACAACGGGGGTTGGGGTGATGCCCCAGTTACATATCTGGCATCTCCTAAGGGAGCCAGCACGTTCGCAGGAAGCAGCCGAAGGTCATTAAATCTGAAAAGTAACACCTACAGAATGTCATGGGCTTTCCGCTCCCTCCAGGCTGTGCTCACAGTCTTGCTGCACCTTGTAAATGGGATGGTTGGGGAATGAGCTCCATCACAGCTCATTACAAAATATTCATTACGCATCATCACTAGGTAGTCTTGCAGCCAGTCCTTCAGTTTTGGGGGACCGTTGCCTTTCATTCTGTCTTTCTGTTCCCCATCCTTCAATTCTTCATGTGAATTAACAGGGGCTGCAAGACAAAACCTTCAGAGAAACTCTATATATACCTGTCCTTCCACTGTTACACTTTGCAGTACAACGCATTATCTTCTCTTTAGATGTCTCACTTTGTCAGCTCTTCTTTTATAGTCTTCATCTTAGTTAATGAACTTCCTCACAAAATCAAATGTTTTTGTGATGCTCATTTACATTAAATCTACCACACAGCCCTCGCTTAGAAACACAAGCATCTTCAGGAGAAAAACAGACAAACAAAACAAATCATGGTAGTTTGTTGTGATCTAGAAAAAACACACAGGGCTTTTTCTCTCATTTGCAGGCTGCTTTCATGAGCTTAGCTCCTCCTTTACAGCCTGGAGACAGGCTATTTGCTCTTCCCAGCACACAGCATTACCTGACACGCTATAGCTTCAAAATAGTATTTGTTGGCCTAGAAAGTAGTTGGTTTCTCTCAGCTGAGGACATGTATTTCTGAGTTTTGCCTCTGCTCAGTGTATAGAAATTCTCCTTTGCAATGCCCCTGATTCCCTTTACTATTAATGTCATTCACCCCCACCCCCTCCTTTCCACCCATCTCCTATGAAGCCCCAGGCACATTATTCAGCAGTTTTCAGGATTTCTCTTGAGTGTGTTTAATCTACTTCCCATTATTCCTGCACAGCAGTTTCCTGTCTGTTAATAGCTGAAGTTCTTGCAACTGAAGGGATTAACCACTAGTCCCATAGCCCAGGATAAGGAAGTTTTCTTCCCTACAAGCCTGCTTGGAGACCAGCTCAGCAGCCAGAAGAAGGAAGGCATTGACAGAGTTTCTCCTCCTACCTGTAGCAGCAAAAACAAGCAAATGTCTTTTGTCCCATCTCCTCCATAGGTCCAAGAGAGGATGCAGGTAGTGACTGAACACAAGAGACCATGGCAGCAAATTACCTGCCTTATGCCTTCCCAAATCCCAGCCTTGACTCCTGCCCCAGCCTATCTGTCCCAGCAAAACCCTCCCTGCCCTCCCAGCAGCATTTATAGCTCTTGGTAATTGCCTAGTTCCATTAATTCTAGCCCAGTTTTGCAGCTGATAGCTGGGGGTGGGGTGGGTGTTAACCCTTTCTACACTAACCTCCAGACACAGGCCTTTTCACCCCACCACACAGCAAGTGATCCTCTGCATGGCATCGGGTGGAACACCAGGGATAAAAACCCTGTCCTGGAAAGCCAACCCTGTGGCCCATGGAAGGTTGTAATACTGCTGTTGTGGGCTGCTGGCTAGGATCTAACAGGCTGAATTGACAGCATTTAATACAGAGATACAAATCTGGGCTTTGCTTTTCTAAGACTGAAAATATCACTCTGAATTAACATTTTAGTGTCATCAAGAAACACAACAGAAAGAGGAGGCTGAAGCAGAGCTTCTCTTTGCCTTATCGTGTCTAATCTCAGGCTATTCCCATCCTCTCTGACCTGGCACAGAATCACAGCATCACAAAGTCCTTCCAAAAAAGGACAAGGATTTGCAGCATGGGCATGTCCATGTGTTTCTGGAAGTATTGAGCTCTGGGCTCCATGGAGAAGTTAAGATGGTCTTGGTGGGGTGACCGGCTCACTGTAGAAGAGAAGAGCCTCCTGGGAACTGGGAGACTAGGCAGCGACCTGTTCCTCTGCCCAGACTCCTTGGGTAGCCCCAATCCCATGGGAATCTTTCTGTGCCTCAGTTTCCCTTTTTCAGAAAGGGACTTCACAGCCTCTTCTGTGCTCATTAATGTAAAAAAGGATCCTTGAGTCAATGGGGCAGTGAGCTCTGGCTTTTTGTGTGTTTTTGTTAAACTGGATGAGCAATGAATTGAGTGAGGGCTCAGCAACTCACAGGCTCTTCTAATGCTTTTTGAATAACCTGCTAAAAAGATGGCATGTGGTCTGTGAGGAGTAAGTAGATTTCTCTTGCATTGGAGCAGAACCATTTCTACACATGAAGCCTAAGAGCCGACCACACTATGGCCATGTCTGTGTCAGGACCCTGCCAAAGTATATTGCAACACAGATATTTTGTGGGGTCTTGGAGAACATTGTTAGAGCCTAAAATTTACTTATGCATCCCTGGGAATACGTGCCTTGCAGCTATAACCCATCGTCCATCAGGGGTGCCTCTTTGGTGTCAGCTAAGCTGGCCACAGAGAGGTTAATTTATATTTCCCTTTCAGCACTTAATGGATGTAGTTCTTATAGTTTAATTGTTTTCCACCCTGGAAAGAAAAATTAACAGCCATGTAGTTGCCCTTTCATCATGCCATATGGATTACCACACTAAAGGGAATGGGAAGTGAGGATATAAAGGTCCTGATATTTCTCTCTCCAAAGAGCTGCTCTTTGTACTCATCTTTGATTTTCTGGGGGGGGCGTGATGCTTTATTGTTAAATGACACACAGATGCATGCATGTGCAAACACACACGCACATGGTGTTCACTTTGAAGATATCAATTGCTGTCTGCTTAGAAAGATCAGTGCTTTCTCTAAATGTTGCCGTCCCTCACCCTTCTGGTGTTAATAGAGAGAGTTGGACCAGCCCTAGAAGGAGCTGAAAGGCTTTTTTTCTAACATTATTTTGGTTTACTTCTTTCTTTTTCTGTTGTTCTGTTCAGAAAGTTGTCCCAATCCATTCTGCAGCCAACAGCATCTCCAGTCTGTGAAAGCGTCTGAGCAGTGCTGGAACCACTGGATTCCATCTCCGAGCATGGCTGCAGTGGTCTAACTAGGTTGTGAGGCCATCCATCCACCTAGAACTATTTCCACTCCTGCATCTACAGGTTGTTTGGTTGTGCCAGTTCCTTGCAAAGGACGTCTCAGTCCATGATGACATAAACCACCACAGCACCTCCCTGGGGCTTGGCTGCCAGGGCGGAGGATCTTCATGCTCTGGCTTTTTGTGTGTTTTTGTTAAACTGGATGAGCAATGAATTGAGTGAGGGCTCAGCAGCTCACAGGGTGATAGGCAGGGAGAAGGGGAGTGGCTGCAGGAGGGAAGTAGCCCCTAAAAAAGGTGCCATTCCTCCAAACCCTATGGATGACTTCGTAATGACACTTATAGACAAGGAGCATTTTCTTTAACAAATACTAGCCTAATGGATTAGGCCTGATCTAATTATACATTCTGCATTAAGCCAATGCTCCCACTGTCTGTGGCTGCTAGCATAATTAAACTTAATGTACTTTTAATGATGTCTTCTTAACTCATGCATTCATATATGATTAGAATCAAACAGGATGAGCTGTCATAAGTCCAGGAGAGCTCTTTCAGCAGCTCCTGATGGGACTCACGTTGAAATATTAATAATGCAGATTTCAAGGTTAACAACATCGGTTTTGAAGTGAGTAAAGCTTGTCACACAGTTTGAGCTAATCTAAGGCAACAAAACGGCTCCCCTTTCAAATTCAGCTTCTTCCTGTCTTGCACATATGCTCCTGGGAGCAAGGTAATTTAAGCTTTACTTGGTAAAGATGTTGTTAAGTAAGTGAACTGCACTCTTTGTTGCAGATACTAAAGAAGCTGGAATGATAACTCTGTGAGCACTTTTCAGGGGTTGCTAAGTACTCTATCCTGGCATGCTCAGTCTTCACTCTTCTTCCACCTTCCTTCTACCTTTCTGAAAGTTTGGAGCAGTCTGTTCTAGGGTTGTCTCTGCTCCTATTTGGTCAAGTGAAATCAGTCTGTGTCCCCCCTCCCAGCTTCTGTTGGCTTTGTCCGTACCATTGGACATGGAAGATGCTCCCTCAAGCTGTGCACCACTTTGTGTATTGGGGCTTGATGAAACTTTGGCATTGCTGTTCTGGCCACAGCACCCTACACAAAGCAGGTAACAATACTGCAGTTAAATGGTTTTGTTTCCCCCTCCTTTTTCTGTTTTTTTGGGTTTTTTTTTAGGAAGGGGTTCTGCTTTTTTCTGTTTCTTTTCTTTTTCTCTTTTTTAATTGGCCTATGGCCTGGAGGAGGGATTGTCTTTTGAGTTCCTGAGAGCAAATGGTGAAATCGTCTGAAATCCTTCCAGTGTGAAAGCATTGATTTATTACACTGTGATACTGATATGAACAACACTATGTACCTTTCCTCTAAAAAGTCAGGACTTACAGAACACGACATGCCATTAATTTTGATGCCAGCTCGAACAGAGGAGGAATTACTGCAAAAGGGATCCAGAAAGCATGTTAAACCAGCCCTGCAGAGTAATGAACATACTTTATGGCTGTTACGTTATACTGTATTGATACTTAAGAATAAAAAGGCACCTTGACAGCTAATTTGGGCCATCAAAGTAATCTCTTAATATCTGTGTATGCATGTGCGTGTATGAATAAGAAAGGGATGTGCATGATTAGGGAATCCCTTCTAGGGGTGAGGATTACTTTGTTTCACTGCTCTAGAGACAGCTCTCCACTTGTGCACATTCAGCAGATGAGTTCACTTGGGTACCAGTTTGGTGGAGGTGATGTCCAGCGCCCTACCTCATCTCCAGCCTGGTGTACCTTCTGGCAGACAGACACAGATGCCTCCTTGTGATGTATGCACCAGCAAAAAGGAGATTAGTCCAAGTGCTCTGAGAACAGCCAGATAACAGCATTTTGCAAGATTCTGGCTCTAACATCCCATTTGCAGAAAGGCTCCTTGCTGCCCAGGTACAGTGTGATGGGTAATGGGTTTGCCTCTGCCCAGTGAGGAGATGGATTCACATCTCTGCCCCGACCCAAAGTACAGTGAGTTCATTTGCTTTCTAAAGCTATTTGGCGATACAGCCTTATCTGCAATAAGGCAACCACAATGTTCATACCCAGAGCCTATTCCAGCTCCTGGAGAGGAGTGACTGGCAGTGCTGAGGGTGAGACTGATGTATAGATGAAGGAGAGATGGTGATGGACAGGAGAGAAATAGGAGGTGATGCTGCCATCAGGGCTGAGTGGAGAATCCCAGAGTGGGAATGGTCAGGATTGTGATGGAGAGATTTGTCTTGAGCTACTTCTCCATGCCTAGAACCCTTTCCAGTTCCTTGCACCCTAAATTCATTCCTCTTAAGCATTAAAACCATCAAAACCAAATGCACGGAAAAGAACAGAGCAGAACTGTGTAAGAAGGAAGCTGTGAAGGGTGCCATCTTTGCAATGAAGCTGGAGCAACATCGAGCCTAAGCAGTTCTGTCTGGCACTGTCTGGAATATTTTGAGCTGGGGTTTGCATGTGTATTTTGCCCCAAACCCCCTGCCCTTCTGCAGACTGATAAGCAGCTGTGCACTACAGAGTGATCTACCTGTATTTCTGTTACTTAATTCATTATATGGGTAGCAGAGATCCAAGCACAGGGGTTTTTAGCCACCAGTTGGCTGCCAAAACACCAAACTAGTACTGGTGGACAACAAATTGGTTTGTGCCCATAGGTAATATGGAGGCAACAGAGAATCTGTGTTTAAGAAAGGTCAGCAGCTACACAAGCCAACAGAGAACAGGCCACCCAGATCTCTAAAAGCTATTTGGGGTTAATCTAGTACCTTTACTGATGGGAAGGGCCTGAATCAATCTTCTTCAGTCTCCAAGGTGATGCCTTGGAGCTATGTTCATTAGCTATGATCCAGTCTGTGCTGTTATTTCTCATGCCACACAGTGAAAGGAATCAGCATTGTCCAAAGGGTACCACATACCATGTTGATGGGTAATCTAAGCTCTGACATGTGCCTCCAGAAGGGACCAACCTATTAGAAATGTGGGCAAAAATATTCTCTTGGGGACCCAGAGCTATGTGTGAGACTTGGGTGACTGACCATGTCATTGAAAACTGAGCACGAGCCTGTGTTCACAGTGAAAATTTCTCCATGTCTCCTTGAACTTTTGATGGAGATATGTGGCTGAGTTGCTGGAGTTGAACAGGTTATTGGATCCACTGGGTTACAGCAAACTTTGTTGTGCACCTGCCCCATCCTTTCACTGAGCTTAGATGAGTAAGTTCTTGCATTTGATAGCAGGTTAGCACATGGACAAACGAGTCTAGTAAAATCTTTTTGGAGCATCCCAGCTTTGTGTCCTGATGCCAAGGGAAGCATCCTACAGCAGAAGGATGGACTAGGTGATGCACCTGTTCCTCACTTGCTGCACATCAAGGTGTGGTGTTCTTTTGCTTCAACAGCTGCTGAAGAAGGTTTTGGATTCTTGCTGGGACTTTCTTACAAGGAATACTTCCTTTTGCCACTAGGAGGGAATTTTGTCCTATTTATACCAAGACATAAAGGAACATTTCTTGCACATTCCTACAGCTTCACTGGGGATAGAGAGTGAACAACTGAGCAAGAAAAGTGTTTTGAGACAGGATCCAAGCCCACAGTACAGTACTGGATGCCTAAGCAATTGTGGAAGACCAAAATGGGATGATCCAGCATAGCCTGCTCACGGGAAACCTCCCCCTCAGGACCCATTGATGTGGGAGTCTCTTGTGCTTTGAAGCCTGAGGGCTCACAGTCCCTTTCAAAACATATTAATTCTGCCCCTCGCTGACTCTGTAAAAATTACCAGAGGGTAAAAAAATCTCCTTGTGAATGTTGGAGACTGAATCTATAAGAACGGCCCTGTGGGGTGAGCTGGGATGCCTGGTCCAAGGCACATTTTTTATCTCAGCTTCCCCAGCTGATGAATGGGAATGATGGCATGGGGAATCATAGAATAGGATCATAGAATGGTTTGAGTTGGAAGGGACCTTAAAGATCATCTAATTCCAAGCCCCCTGCTATGGGCAGGGACACCTCCCACAGATCAGGCTGCCCAAGGTCCCATCCAACCTGGCCTTGAACGTTTCCGCTTCAACAAACTTTTGGATAAAGAATTTAGGAGGTCAATTCTGTAAAAACTGAATGAGAAACATTAAAATGTCCAAGCCTCAGAAACAGCATGGGAACTCTTAGAAAAGCTGATCCTGGTGAAGTTTTTTGGACCAGTGCTGGTTCTGAATTATGTCTGAGCTGAATATGTCTTCTCTGAAACACAAGCTAAAATCATCTAATAGTTCTCCTCAAACATAACCCCACAAAACTCCAAATGAAGCAAAATCATTAACTTTGAACCCAATGAATGCTGAGTTTCCTGACTCTTGGGTAAATATTAGATAGATTCCCAATTTCAACCTGAAGCAGTTTATTTGGCTGCTGTTCACAAGTCAGACACAGCAATAATCAAGGAAATCTTGTTTGGTTCAGGTTGGGTAATATTGCCTGAGGGGTAACATAATTTTCATTTCCACACATCCAGCACTGGCACAAAACGGCATGGACAGGTATGAAAAATGGATCATGGATCCTTGGTGCTAAAATTCCAAGTGACAGTTTCATTTTTATGTAAATAATAATTGCCAATAAGAATGTTGCTTGGAAAAAAAGATAATGTGAAAAGAAAACACTATTGCATTTGATAAAGCAAAATCCTTTGCAGTACTGCCAAAAGGAAAAAAAAAGAAAGAAAAACCAAAAGAGAGTTAAAACAAATAAAGCTGTTAAATAAAAGATCCAGGTACCAAAGAGCAAAATTTAATGAAAGCCAAAACTGTTAAATATGGATTCCTGTTGAGAAAAAATGTCAATGTCTTTAAGAGTTTTACCATTACTCTATTTTTAAGAAAAGTGTAGTAAAAATACATATTACAAGTTAACATTTTCCACGCTTTTGTCCTATTCATATATATTTTTTTAACACCTCCACTGATCAAAAGCCTTTGAAAACTGCATCTCACATCTTCGCGTCACAGGCGGCCAGTCCTAGTGCAGATGTGCTGCTTCTCACGAGACTGTCAAACTGCTCACTCGGGCTCCCCGTGACCTGCTGCCGCGTGCTCCTGTCTTGGGAGGATGACAGGGCACCTGTAGGTCTCATCAGCCTGCTCACACTGCAGTGGAAATGTCCAGGATACAGCAAGAGCTGGGTCAGAAGATGCTTCCAAGGGCTCTGGGCATGGAAACAGGCTGCTTGTGGGATGCCTGCACTGCGCTAGCACTTCCACTGAACTGGAGTTAAAATTAAGAAAAGCGAATTAAAAAAAAATAATGAGAGCCAACACAAAGTGACCTGGAGAGGTGTTTGGAGTGGTTGAAAACAGAGTTCATGTTCAGTGATGAGAGGTGAAGATCACAGGGTTTTCCAGTGATGGAGAGAGGAAAACATGTTGGCACAAGACATGCTGTGCCTGAGAGGACCTTGACTCTGACTTGCTGGTCTCCAAAGTGCTGCACAACAATTGTGTAAATGGAACAGATACCTCAGACCAGGCTGGTGTTAAAGGTGGTAAATGTATTGCTCTGCATATCCGTACATTAACAGAAACTGGTTTTTTGGGTGGCTTCCAGCTGTACTTAGGACAGCTGCACAGAGAGATGCTCCTCATAGATCTGTGTCAGTCATTTGCCTGCATCATTTCCTCTTCACTTGCCTCCCTTCTTTTCCTGCTCCTCTCTTGCTGTGTTTCAGGAAAAAAAAAAAAGGAAAAAAAAGGAAAAAAAATGAGAAAAAGCAGCTCATAAGATTCCAATAGCAGCTCAGTCCTTGGACAGATATTTGCTGGGTCCTGTGAGAAGCTTTGTACTTTATTTGCCATCAATGATGGACCTGTGAGATGGGACAAGGCTAAGTAGTCCCTGCCCTGGAGACCTTCTCTCTCTCCACATGCTCCCCTGGGAATCCTTCACTTCTGGGGAGGTGTCTCAGGCCCACCAGGGTGGGCAGCATTTGTCTGTCCATGCCAGTGATTCACAGAATGATCCTTTTGTGCGATTCCAGAAAACCATCTTTGTCCTTTTGATCTCCACACCTGTGGTTGGACTCACAGTTTCTGCAATACAAAGCCTACGGTCAGCAACCTGCTCTCCTGGCTTGTGGGTGCTTCCCTCTCCCTAAGGATACAAGAGTGGGAATTTGCTACTTTTGGCCTTGTACCCAGACAGGCCACAACTTGACGGGAAGGCTCTGTTTGACCAGCCCCGATGCCGTCAAATGTCACGGACGCTTGAACGAAGCTCTTGTAGGGTCTCCTCCTTGGTTTGCTTCAGCAGTCTCTTCCAGGAAGCCATTCTGGCCAACTGTCTACAAAATGTCCCTCTTAATTAGAAAAATGGCCATAAAAGGATTTTAGAGCAAAAAGGCAGGGATATTCCCATTGCAGCCCCATGACTTCTAGCATGTTTTACTGGTTAATAGGCAGCCATCTAGAACTGGATGTCTTGAGATGGTCTGTTCCCTGCTCAAGGTGGTTCCCTTATGTGACCACCAAATAGGGAGCACACACAGAAGCTAAGCAATGAAGAAATGGTTCACAATTCCTTATTAGCCTCCAGTAACCTAGGCAGGAGAGTCACACTTAAGGGGAAAGTGGCATTAGCTTTCTCACTTCCATAAACAGCAGCTGACCACGATCTTGGACAAACCATCCGCTCTGGTCTGCCACACACAACACTCTCCACTCCAGGAACATGATTCTTCTCTTGAACTTCCACTCGTCATCCGTTGCAGAATTATCACTTTGTCCTCAGGTCACTTGGGGTTTCCAAACTCACTCATGACTTTGCCTCTGTAAAACAGCCTCGTGTTTTGTTTAGGTTCTTCCTTGCACTGAGATTTTCTGTTGCAGGGAGAGCTATTTGCAGCTCCATCTGCATCACTGCAGTAACTCCACAGCCCGAGTTCACAACAGAACAACGGAAGGCAGAATCACGATGGACAAAAGGGGTCAATGCTGATACCTTGAGGGAGTTCAGCTTGCCATTTAACAGATTTTCTTTTTTACTGTTAGTAGCTCAAACATTATTGTTTGCATCCCAAACTAAACCAGATTGAAGGACTGAGCAGGGAAAAGGGAAAAGGTTGATGTTACCCTGACACCACAGGAATTAGTAAGAAAAAATATATATATTGCACACACTAAGACTTATCAACAACCAATTTAAAACAAAATGGCATAGTCCTCATTAGTGTTCCAGTGGTTCTTTGATCAGGGATGGTTCACGAGTCTGTTAAATCCTATTACACTCTCCTTATTGCAGTACAGACCTATTTCTGTTCTCCTGCCAGTGGATCTGTTTGCAAATAAAAAGGGAAATAGATTTGATTTCCTTGAGAACATCCATCCAATCGTCCCTTCTGTCATCATCGTTTGTCTTGTTGGTGTTGGGTTTGTTTTTGGCTCTGGAGGGGGTGGAGCTGGGCTGCCCCTGCTCTCACCCAGGCAATAGGTCAAAAGGCCAATTATAATCCTGTAGCTCCCAGGGACATGCCGGTGCTGTGGCTCATGCACGGGATCGTCTGCATGGATTTGGCGAAATCATGGCTGACCACACGTCCGTTTTCTCCACTGCCTCCTGCTGCAGCTGGCCTGGGAAGGGTTGATGTCCGTATGGCTTCGTTGATTGATTGCTGTGGGATTAAACAAAAACCCTTTTTAGGAAGGACGGGGGGGGTCTCCCCCTGTCCTTAGCAATGTTGGAGAAATTACAATATAAACCAACGTTGTATTTCTGCCACTGTTCTCTCTCCTTGTCTCCATTCAGACTCTTCCTTTCTGCATGTCCTGACTGCATCTGCTCTGTTAATTTGCACCTCTTCTACATTCAAAATCAAATGTTTCAGCAGTATTTCAGGGTATAAAGGATATGTGTCATATGCAAAAACTATTCCAACTCTACAACACCAGAACAGTCATCCTGGATCTGAGCAGAGGTATAATACGCACTTCCCCCATAGATATGCTATTACTACTCCAGTACTGTTATGTGTGGTGGACTCTGACTCACTGCAAGCATATGTTTAACTTTCCTTATGTGAGAAATTGAGCATGTGCCTATGTTTTCGTCTAGAGCGATGACTGAGGTAACCAGGAAATGCAAACCTAATTCAGGAAACCAAATCTCATCTTCCTGTTCCAGATACCATCCAAAACATTTGCTTTCGGAGATCTAAGGGAACCACCTGTTCCAAACAATTAAACTGAAAGATGAAATCAGTTTGGTTTCTTTGTGTTTAAGCTATCTTTAATGGCAACATCATCCTTTCTGGACTGGGATAACCAGGTGAATTACTACCCAGACCAGATAAATTCGGAACCAGTCAGATGTGGAGCAGCCTCCTGTGATCTGCAGCTCGTCCAGGGGGTCTGTAGGGACTTGTTGAACAGAGGCTGGGTTTAGATGGGGATCTGGCCCATCTTTATGGACACTTGGTTGGCTCTGCTAAATTGCTTTGTGGGGCAGCCTCTGATGGTGGGAACCAGCCAAAGGGACAGATGTCAACATCAGGAGAAATGATTCATTCCCATAGTGGCTGGTTTTAACATGGCATGACCACCGCAAGCTAGCACTAGTGTGAATTAGTGGGTCATTTCAAGTAACACAGGAAAGCCAACAGCAGGGCAGAATCACCTCAAGACTAAAAGTATGGAGCTATTTCTTCCTGGATTAGTTTTTCACAGTGTATTTCTGACTTACTCAGCTTTACAGTATAGACAGCAAATATAATTTAATTGTTGTATATTCAGGGACATTAATTGCTCACATTATCTTGTCCCTGTGCTCAATGTACCTCTCATTGCCTCCATAATTTTCTGAACTTCAATGGGAAAAGAACTGTTGCACATTTTCAAGTGAATTACAAATGTAATTATTGCTGACAAAACATTAAGCATACTGTGAAATGGTGGTACAAAACCCAGAGAAATGATTGCTCCTTTGCTTTTTGTTTCTGTGCTCAGGGAAGTGAAAATCTCTCTAAATTCTGTCAAACTCATTGTGTACTTCCTGTACTCATACCAACTTCCATGGTCATGGGAGAGGTCAAGATGAGGAAGAAAAGGAATGTGTTAGTCTTACAGCTCAGATCTCACTGCATTTTTATATACTATGGTATCTGTATAAGGGATCGCCTTTGCTGATCATCTGAGTCAAGATGTGCTTGTTCCACAGTGCTGCAATAAATATGTAACCCCAAGACTCTCAAATCTAATCCACTCTTGACATGGCACTCTGAAATTTAGGTACACAAGAAATAACGGCTGAAACAAATCTCCTGGGTCATAGCAAGTACACTTCTGCAAGACCATGACAGGGTAGAGAAAAAAAAAAAAATTACAGGAGATATTAGAGGACCTCTAAAATTATGGGACCTGTAAAAGGACTCATAATTTTGAACTTGGAGACCCACATTATCAATTCCAGGGTAACAATGCTCTGAGCATGTATCACTGTTGACAGCCTGCAAATGGTGCCAGCAGGGTGCCAGCAAAGAGAACAACAGGATCTGATTCAGTACCACACTGCCCCAATTTTATCTTAGAATCATAGAATAATCAGGTTGGAAGAGACCCACCGGATCATCGAGTCCAACCATTCCTATCAAACACTAAATCATATCCCTTAGCTTGCTGTCAGCTGCTTAGGTTTGGGGATTTTTTTTTCATAATGCAGCAACAGCTGTATCACACCAACCCCAGCACACTTAATCCATGCTGCACACACATCACCATAGTCTGCTTTAATTAATTTTGAGGAATAGCAACATGATCTCGTTTTCGTTTGTGCTACGATTTTGCTTTATATGTGGATTTTGAACCAGCATTATGCCACATGTCTGATCTTGCATCAGCTCCCCACTATGGTCCACTTGGCCCTCTTCTAGCTTCCTTTGATGCTCTTATTCCTTTCTAGCAAGGCAAGTGACACAGTCACTTTGTTATCCCTATGTCTTGGCTTTCCACCCATGGTCTGGGCTGCATCCGTCTCTGAAGGCAGCTCTGGAGCTGGGGTAGGTTCAGAGAGAAGGTGTAAAAGGCCGGGGAATGGGTTGCCACCTTCATCCGCTTTGATTCACTTCTGGACTTGTAACAAAACTCGATTAAGGCAACCAGCATGGCTAGTCCGAGCCCACCGATGAGGATATAGAAAACCCCTGCCACATTGCTGAGACTCAGAGCGCTCGTCTTGTCCTAGAAAAGAAAGGAGAAGGGAGGGAAGGGCACATGGGAAGGAGAACAACAAAATTAATATGAGATTGCTCCGAGAGGGATGCTCCACAATATAGCAACATTGACATTACATCATCTTCCTCTTTAAATGAACATGTGACATTTCTAAGAGCATTTTCAATTTTTAATTCAATGTCTAGTAAAGCTAATGTTTCCCTTGCACAAACAAATAAACAATTTTTCAGTGATGTGACTCTCTGTAAAGGTTTGGGATCTCTGCTTTTCAATCACCTAACTTAAGTGCTTAATTTACCAAAATGCCTTGTTTAAATTATTGATTAAAGGAGAGGGGAAAAAAAATCTGTGCCTCTGTGACATTTACTTGTCCCTGATGTCTCATCTGGAATAACCTGTTCTCTTGGAAATGCTCATTCCTTCATTCCTAGATTGTTTCCCCTGCAATTCCGTTGCTGAGCAACACATCAAAATGGCTGGTTTTTTCCTTTTTTTTTTCTTTCCTCTTCAATACGGAGGTTGAGGTGACACCTGAGCTGTCCTCAGAAACTCATTTGATTTCTTTGTAAGAAGGCAGTTATTTCATAAGCAATCAGGATCTGTTGATGCATGTCTAAGCTAATTATTTGGTTGGCAATAAATAGGGCTATTAATGGACCACTATTCACAGTCGGCAGCTACATTCTGATTTTACAATTGCCTAATGAATCGTCATGGCTCCTTGGGGAAGAAGTGTGTCTCAGAAAGACTCATTTCACTTCTAGGGAAACTGAATCCCCACATCTAACTGTGATGTCCTTCAGTGCAGGTCTCAAACCCTTCTTCCCCATGCTGACCAGGTGGAGTTGGGGTGTTAAGATAATCTGGGCAGCAGCAGGATCCAAAAGCTTTGCTCAGCTCTGTATACAAGGCTCCTGTTTCTAGGACATGCTTTCCCTATAGTGCAATCAGACAGAGGTCTCCTGCTCTGTGCTTGTTGCTGCTCTGCAACATCGACTTGATAACTCTTTGTGAGTACAGATTCCCCAGGGTAGACCAAACAGGTCAGTGCAAATCTGCTCGAGCAACCAGCATTGACAGCTCCGCTCCTTGGATGTGGGAGGAAAATTGCATATGGATCATTTGAAACGCAGCCACGCAGTTAGACAATAATATTTGTGCCTATAGAAGTGTCTGCAGTTGGGAACAAAGCCTCTGCATGGTTCTTGGTGTTCCCTGCTACTTGATAGACATGTGGACTGGTGGGAGGCACAGCTTGTTCCTTGCCCTTGTAGGACATCAGATTCACTTGCTTTGCTTGGCTGGTTTTACAGTAAGCACCCCACAATTTTCAGGATTCAGGGCGTAGAAAACTGTATTGGAGTGATGTTGAAAGGGTGCAAAATCAAACAGCAGCATGAGCATGGAAGGTTTTGTTTCAAAATCAGCCTGCCAGGCACCTGCATTGTCTTTCAGGCAAGTGCATTTTGCAAACAGATTCTGTCTTTTGCAATTATTAGGGTTTGATGGCAAAATTTAGTGTAGGAAGCATGAAAACATTTCAGTTTTCAAAATTAAAAAGCCCCTCCTGTTATAGAAGAGAATTTAACTTATTTTATTATTATTATTATTTTAATTTAAGTAGGAAGAAAAGTTCTTGTCAAGGATACAAAAAATTGGTTTTTTCTATGTTCCTTCATCTGGCCCCACTGCCCATGCAATCTGCCAAGCTTCTGTTCAGCTGGAGCTCTCGCCACGGGCTCCAGTGCCACGTGGAGCAACTTTCCATCCTGAACCCTCTGCTGAAAGATTCTGAGGTTTGGTTAGGGGTCACCCCTGCAGAGTTTCAGTCACTGGAAAAAAACTCCACAAATGATTTTGTTTTCCATGCTTCACTGATTAAAATTTCTCCCAGGAGATAGTGCTGTCACCGTGTGCGTTGCATGACTGCAGTGATGGTCACCACTGCTGGACAGGTTTGGTTTCTCCCTTGGATGGTCTTCATATGCAATCTTGCCAATGCTTCTGTAATGAGGCTCTTCTGCAAATATCTTCTTAGTTTCCACAGTTTCCATATTTGAAGGATTATTTGTCTGGCCTTTTATAATCTGCCTTCATGCACTTCTTTCCCCCAGGCTTGACTGTACCTTTGTTCAGTCATCTCTTCTCTGCAGATTACTGGTTATTATTGAGCAGCTGAAATATGTAGGGAGTTTTTTAGTGAAGATTTAGAAAAGCGGAACAATCACTCTGAAAACTGGGTTGCAACACATCAGGAACTTTGCCTTGTCAAATTCAGGCTGAAAGGGCTGCATCAGCTTCAGGGAGGGACAAAGACACTAGAGGTGGGCTGCATTCCTTGACATCCTAATCTTTTAGCCTGGCTCCTTAATGAAAGGTGGTTGATTACCACATGCTCTGTGCTCAGAGGGAAGGATGGGGACAGGGAAGGAGGTGGAGCACCCCATTTGTCTGTGTCTTACTAACAATCTTCAGCTCATACCTTCACCGTGATTTGACAAAAGGGTGGAGGTCTCCAAGATACCAGGAAACTCCAAGCTTTGTGATAAAGAATGACGTCGGAGAGAAGAAAAAAACTTATTGATGCTCTCACTCAAATAAATGTATCCTTGCAATCCATAATAGGTATCAGAGACTCCACATGGATTTTTGACTTGCAGCCTCAGAACCTGAGGAAACTCAGCTTCCTTGACTCTGTCTGGCATGGGAATACATAAATTTCAAGTTTTATTTGCCATGATATTCTTGTATTTTGACCTCCAGTTTGGGGGTCGAGGTCCCCACCTTCTCAGCCAGCTACAACAGCAGAGCAATCTGGCAGCCAGGAAAGGCTGCTGGTTCTTTATTTCCACTTCCCTCTCAATGCCAGCAGCAAACCGACTGGTAAGAGAGAGGAGATGCTGCAGAGCAGTTTTCTGCACCACTATTTCATACAATTAATGTCAGAGCTGTTGTATTTTTCTTGCATTTACTTTGCAGTAACATTATTATTATTATCATTATTATTATTACCATCATCACTACTATTACTACTGTTATTATTATTAGGACGATGTGGGTGAACTGAAAGTTGTCTTATCCAGAAGGCAAAGGAGAGCGTAGTGAGGCACAGTGCTGTGCAAACCTGCTGGGAAGGAGGGAGCAGCCTGGGTCTCACCTCTGCCACCATAACAAGGTTTCTCCCAAGGAGCCAAAGACATGGGCAGCTTGCGTGGGGCACCAAGGAACATTGAACTGCGGGGGCACAGCTGATGACACAGCATTCTATTAAGAGTTAGGCTGAGAAGTGAATTTGCTCCTGTGGCATCACTTGACTCCTTGCTCATTCTCTCCTTTTTCTTTGCCTTTTTATTTCCTTCTCTCTTGCAGCAGGACATGCAGAGACATTCTCCCAGATGGAAGAGTGCCATCTCCTTGTTGCCATCAGCTGCAGGACCAGACCCACACGAATGGTAGGAAATGCTGCATGCCCCACTGAGGTGTTGCCTGCTGTTTTTGTGCATGCTCCTAACTTAATAATGCTTATAATTATAAAAAGTCCCAAATTACAATATACGAACTGCTTGAGAGGACCCTCCCCTCCTCCCTGCTTGGGCTCTGTGACACCAGATGCTCTCCCGCAGAGCTGCCCATCACCAAACCAGCTTGTTAGTGGGAGTGTAAATGTCACCGCTCATCTCCTGCAGCGCAGAGTGCTGACGTGGGGGGAAGATTGGCAGGTGAAAAGAGAAAGAAAATCCCATCTTTCTGAAAGCCCAGCCTTGTTGCTGCAGCAACCAGGCACCTTCCTGTCTGTTCCTCTCAAACATGGCACCGTGTCCATCATCCTCTTTGTCATTATTTATCTTCCTTCGCTGAAAGGCATTTAGGCAAAATCTCCCCAGTGTCCCAGCAAGGCTGGTACTTTATTTTACCCTGACCAGAACCCGTTGGCAGCAGGGGGCGATGACACCTCAAGCTGTTGTGATCTCCATAAGAAGATCAAACATCATTAGAGCAGGTAGTGGCTCCAGAAGCACTTTTACACCAAACACTGGGCTGCTTTTATTCAGGCAAGACCTGAAATTCAGCAATGAAGGACACAGCACTAACCCATCATCTCTGAGGGTCACTGCTGTGGCTCTGCCAGGGGATAGGTGGTAAGTACCTGGCTGTCTGGCTGCAGGGATGAGGCTGCCCAGCATGAAAAGACATCTTTGGTTTAAGAACCAGCCAATTCCCTGCAA
The DNA here is from genome assembly GCA_033459285.1 of Clamator glandarius. Lineage (NCBI taxonomy): Eukaryota > Metazoa > Chordata > Aves > Cuculiformes > Cuculidae > Clamator > Clamator glandarius. The sequence continues at coordinate 238,609 of JAUNZM010000759.1, forward strand.
GGGCAGGGTTAGGTGGTAGCAGGATCTGTTTCCTATTTTGTATTGTTTTTTTTAAACAAAAGTGCAATTCTTGCAATTGGAGGTGTGGGAGAACCCTGTGGCTTTGATGAAGGTCCTATAGATTCACGAAGCTCTCTGGCTGCCCCTGCAAGCAGGTCAAACCTTGCCATTCCAGTCTGGGGGGCGGGGGGAGAGCTTCCTTCCTCCTATTTCCTTGCAAGAGAACCAGGGAAGAGGAGAATCATATTAATTTGCCCTGACATTTAGTGTCCATCTCGTCCTTACCCTCCAACAATCCAAGGCATCCCTTTCAAGCCCACAGTACATTTCACAGCCTGCAAAATAAAGCTGTCCATGCTATGCTTCTTCATAAAATGGTGTCCTTCTAGGGAACTGCCTAGTTACGGGGTGTTTGTCTCTCTCCCAGGCTTGGTTCTACTATGGCAAATAGAGTGAGAACATGGGAAGGCTGGGAGACAGGACCAGGAACTGGTGCATGGTTTCTACCTGTGTAAAGTGGTGGAGATTTGTGTGCATGGAGAAACCTCAAGCTTGTGGGGAGAGGTGACTACCACAGGTTTACTGTGGGGAAAACAGCAGTAGGAACATTGCTGCCTGGTGCAGGACACTGCCTGTGATTTCCCACTGTCTGGTAATGCAGGTGGGACTGTGGTTGTCGTAGATCAACAGCTGCTGAGTGCAGCTGCCCAGGACTTTCTGGGATGGCATAACATACCCAAATACTTAGCAAAGCAGGAGTGTTTCACTGGAGTTTTAGTTCTGATCCACTAAGGTATCTACTCTTTCTTTATAGGGATTTCTCTGGATAAAAGAACTAGGTGATCAATAGATACGGGAAAAGTCAGATTAAAAATAGGATGCACAGAAATCAGCTTCAGACAAGGAACATGGTCTGGAGCCAATGAACATAAGCCTGGGAAACACCAGAGGTTTACATGGCTCTGGCTAGAAACCTCAGATGCAAGCCTTATATCCAGATAGAACCTCATCCCTCTTCATTAGCATTCATTTATCCTTCTGAAAGCCCTCTAACTGCAAACAAAAATAAGCTAAACCACAGACAGAAATGGGGAGATTTTGTCACACAAAAGGGAGGAAAAGGATGAAAAGGCCTCCAACCTCTCAAGCTTTGCTCTGAACCTTGGCTATTAGAGAAGTGCGTGGTCTGCTTGTGACCCCAAAGCACAGGAGGGTTTTGTGCCCACAATGGGCAGGATGGGGGAAGCTGTGGCTGGTGATCAGCCCTGCTGCAACCCTGGCACTGAGGGCAAAGGGGAGAAACTGCTCATTTAGCAGCCAGACAGCTCGGCTTGTTTGGAGTAAAAGAGCCCATGAAGCAAAAATGGATAAAACCCATGTGGGCAATAGGTG